>OMLB01044230.1:0-7500 GCA_900302555.1 Myripristis jacobus | reverse complement strand
AAGTGTTGTGTTTACTCAGCAGAATGAGTCAGCCAGCTAATGGACAGACAGCCCACAGGCTCTCCTCTGAATGTGATACAAAACCATTAGCAACTCACTCACACTCTTCAAAGGGTGGTAATGGGTGATCCTGTGAAAAAATCCCAGACTGTGTATGTGTGCGCGCGCATGTGTGTGTGTGTGTGTATGTGTGTGTGCGCGTGTGTGTGTTTTCACATGCACATGCAAACGTTTTTCATCTGAGCATGCATATTGCATATCTTGGCCTGCTTGTGCACATGAGTGTGTGGTTGTAAGTGCACATGCAAAGCAGTCTCCTGTGTTGATGTGTGTGTTCTTTGTATTTAGAGGCTGAAGTAGCGCCTGACCTTACAAGCAGTGTAGGAGTTTGCTGTGTAAATGAGACGAAGAAGTGTTCAACCAGGTTGCTATAAATATCTATCTGTCTATCTATCTATCTATAGATATAGATATATAGATATTTGTGTCTGAGTAGTGGGTAAGATTTCCAACCTGTGCACCAGGTTCAGGAACTGTTTTATAGACTCAGATACTTTTAGGGCTGAAGAAGAAGAAATAAAGGATGAGTTCCAGCAGTTTTTTTTCTGCTTGCACCCTAAATAAATAAATATCTCTCCATCTTTTCCTATCTTCCCTACCTGCTTACACAGTAAAAAATTAATCTCAACTGGCCATATTCAGTGTTAAAATCTTGTGTCTCTTTAAACAAGAGAAAAAAAAGGTCTGCCAGTGGGATGAAATAGGCCAGTGTGTTTCCAGTGATAATCAGCTTGTTTCCAAAATCCTTAGTGGGCTGATCTGCCTTATTCTTTTTATACTTGTTACAAGAACAATTCCTAAAACAAGTGGGATTTTTTTTTACTTGTTTTAAGAAAAAATAAGATTTTATGACTGAATAGGAGACTACACAACTTGCTGAGATTACTATTTTTGTCGGTGTTGCCCCTTTGTTGCCCCTTTTACCTCCTTTGATCCCTTCCTTGTCCCTTCTTTTCTGTCTCCTTCCTCCTCACCTTACTACTCTGTTCAATTAAGGTTTGAATTTGGCAAACCTGCAGTTTGGTTTGATGTTGTCCCAGTTCGAATCAATTAATCACACAATCTGATCTTAATCTAATATTATTTTTTCACACAGCCAATTAGGTAGTTTATGTCTGACAGTGCGGTGTATTTGTAAGAACTGTGCTAAGAGCAGTGTGCTCTCCAGACACATTTTGCATTTCACACTCTCGTCCTACACTTATCTGATGCCTTTACCCAGAACGACTTACAAGTATATCACTATCATCACAAGTATGAATGATAAATGAAGTGATAGGCAAAGAAATGGCTATAGAGAACTTAAGAATTGCTTGAAGTGCACTTCCTTCCGTCAGCGACAACTGTCAAAGTCCTCTTGAGCAAGGCACTTAATCCCCAGCTATGTCAGTGGAACGGCTCTGCGATCAACAGACTGTGGCAGCACTGAGCAGCTGTCAAGGGTATGTGTGTATGAATGTGTTACACTCTGTCCCCCTTTCAACCGCTTCTCCAGAGTGTTATTGTAAACGTGTTCTTAGTCACCATGCATGGCTAAATACGGTTTGAACATAAAACAAATGTAAGACATTTTGTAGGACATTTCTATTACACATCTGAGCAACCATTTAATTCCAATGCTTACTTTGCTCATACATGGCTGCCAAGCAGTCGTCCACTAAAATACAACCAGATATTTTCTCCAAGGTACACCGGTGCTTCCAAACCTTTTTGGTTCTTAGGCATACCTCAAAGAGATTCACATGAGGCACATGAATTCATGGCTATCCAAATTACTGATTGTTCATAAATGTCACATAAAACCTTGTAAAATCATTTACAAGTGTAACAAATCACATTACCTTGGAAGAAATAATGTGATCTTAAGCTGTTTTAATTGCACTTTAAAAAGGTTGAATGAAATATTTTTGTCTGGCTTTGATGTTCTCCACAGTTGAGCAAAATGCCCAGGAAAATGTCATCTCTCTCCACTGAACACTTAGTGAGAACCAATTCTTTATACTATGGCCTTAATGGGCTCTCTGGATGAATGCCAAGCTGTGTACAAGTTGAATGCAACGTGTTGGATGTTTTTCATCAGTATATTTCAGTAAAATTAGTTGTTGTAACAAGAGTCTAATTTTAGGCCACAGCTTTCTGCTGCTGTGAGAAACAGTCACCCAACTGTGGCAGCTGATTTCCCTTCAAAACATGTTTTCAGCACATGCTGCTAAAGAACAGATCACAGGAGCTATGTAATGTAGCAAAAATGCTTGTGATTTTAATTCACTTGACAGTGACAAGCACGACAACGCCAGGTAAAACCACAGTGGGACTGTCTGAATGTGTACAGTGCTGGTAAAGATAAAAGAAAAATAACACTGAAAAAATATATCAAAAACATATATTTTTGTGTGTAGGTGAGAGAGTCTTTTCTTGCATGCATGCATTAAAGAACAAAGATACACACATATGCACACAGTGAAAATAAATGGAAATAAAACACAGATACTAGGGTTGAGCCCAGAATCCCAGAGCTGCGGATGTTTCTATTTGTGTCTGGTCACACGTTTTTTTTCCACCTTTGGCTGATCTGAGCTGTCATGACTTACTCTACGTGGACTTTTACGTTTCCGATATTACCTAGTTGTAGTTTTGTCAAACTGGCGTTCACCGAGGCCTTAATAAATAGAAAATCAAGTTGACATAATATGTACTTCTATTTAAAAAAAAATCTATTTAGCTGAAATTCAGTCCGTCGCATCAAAAAGACTCAAAATGAGCTGCAGTGTCTGAGCTCACTCTTCTTCTCAGGAGAATCTCAGCCTTTTCTGCCAGGAAACAACACTCTGCATTTTGTTTCTTGGCTCCAGTATCAACAAGGCTGAACTGACAGTGTAACTTATTACTTTAAATTCTTCTTCTTCTTCTTCTTCTTCTTCTTAGTAGTAGTAGTACTTGTAGTAGTAGTTATATAAGTAGCACTTTTGTCTTGATCCAGTGGTCTGTGTTCCACTCTTGAAGGCTTAAATGCTGCTGGCCATCAATATCATTCAACTCTATTTTGTTTTTAATATTTCATTTTACTTACAACTGTTGTCAAAACAGAGAGACAGACTAAACTAAGCTGTGTCAAGGCAGATTTGCACTGTGGTTGCCCTTATTCCCTTGAGGTGGTAGGACTCAAAGCTATGCAGTAATAAGGGTGTTAGCTGGTTACAATATAGCTCTCCGACTGGCACTGCAAAAGAAATGGTACATTTGCCACACTGGCTAAGCCTGAATCAGTGACAGACTTTTCAGTGTAAGCACTATAAAGCGTTTGTAATCTCCGTCCCTAGAGCATTGGCTAGTATTGCTACTGCAAACAGTAGAAAAATGGAGCTACTCCAAAAAAACAAACAAAAAAAAACAACACTCTTTTAGACTGATTTTAAGACAACAGAGTCCGTGCTACAATATAGACCAGTCCTGCCATGCCTGTATGCATAATGTGGGCATTTCAATTCTGTGGGGAGTGTACTTTTGATAGATAGCTCTGACATCAAGGTTTCACATATGGCATCCTTGTGTTTTGAGACATTTGTAGAGAATTTGTGTAAGGAAAACATGAAAATAGCACTATAATTTCAGCCAGACAGTAATAGCATTTGACAGCAGCCGTCATGTAATGAAGTGTGAGGCGATGAAATATTTGGAGGCGTCAAGGTCGTATTGCTTGCCCTGGTGTGTGCATCGGTATTTGTATGTGTGTGTGGGTGTCTGTCTGCCAGCTGTCTTTAAGCTTCTCGTGTGGAACAACATGCTTAAAGACAAATAACAGTCAGAACTAACAAAGTGTGAGCTGTGCCACACGAACACACATGCGCAGGGCTTCTTTGAACAGTTTAAATGACCAGCCACCAATTCAAGTGCAGTGTAACAACACTAGGTTAGCCTCTCTTGACAGCCTCCAAAGTGTGCCCTGCTTGACAAATCCATTGAAATATAAGTACCTTCACAGTTTGAAAAAAAAAAAAAAATCTTTTCACCTCTTTTTTTATCAGAGGCAAAAATCAAGTCCTTCACAAAAAGAATTGCCCTAGGCATTGTACCTTGTAGTTTTTTTTTTCTTTAAAAGAAGAGAGGCAAATCCTCCGCTTGGTGTTTTTTTTTTTCTTTATTGAAAAAGTGGCACTGGTGAGTAGGGGAGATACAGGAGAGGAGGTTCTATATCACACAGGCTCTGTCCTTTACTGGAATCTTTAGATAATGCCTTCTTCAATCACACACGTGGACTAGTTCACTGAATTTTGCATAAACAGCCACTCAGGATGGCCTGCCTAGCGTGTGCGTTGCTTACACAGAATATACTAAAGCTACTTTATGCCTCTCCTATTCTCCACCTCATTCCTCCACTGTTGGAGACAACAGTGACTGACAGTCGTCTTGGTTATCTTCAAGAAAGACAGGAGACAACGCCCAGTGATGTGCACCTCCATCCCTCAATGGAAACTGCCATTGGTGCTTGAGGCCCTGGCTAAGGAGCTGTACGAACTTGTGGAGTGCTCCTGTCTGAAGGCAGTCACTCAAGACAGTTCTGCTGAATGCACTGACTTCAGCAAAGACAGCCCGTGAATTGATTGCACTTTAGGGTCACCCCAGCTGCATGCTGCTTTGGGGTGACCAAAGTGGTGTTACTCTGAGACTGACCCTCTTCTTTATTCCAAAGACCGTAGGGAGTTCACTTCAGTCGAGAATGATACAGCTGAATGCATCTCGTCCTCCACTCCAAACAGGAGACAGGAAAACAAAATGAATCTACTATGCTATGCCCTTTATCTGCATTGGCATGTTACGTTGAATGCACAGCCCCCATCCAATACACTGTGGCTGGCAAAGCCCGATGCAAGAGGTGCCTTGCCAGATGGCTCAGCAACTGTATCTTCCAAGGTTATAGTCGGGCAGGAAAAGACCCTGCCACTATGGTCTGTGCGCACTCTACACGCAGTGTGGCAGTGTCTGTGGCCTTTTTCAGTGGGTTGAATGTTGAGGACATATGAGGTTCTATCTCTTGGACGTGACGGGTTCCTTTTCAGTGTCTGTGCTTGCTCTGGCAACCAAGGAATTGTGAGAAGGAAGTGTTTGTGTCAGCTGTTTTTACATCTGACCTGCATTTTCCCCATGGTTCTTGATGACCCCGGGCTATGAGGTGGGCAGGTTATCTCTGGCATGACCTTTGACTCCTACGGGCCAAGGCCTGGCGATTCAGCTTGTTTCTTATCTTATCTTTCACTGGGATGGATTGGACCCCTTATTTTTCTTACTTAAGTAGTCTGAATTAGAAAGATAAGAGGGCCGCTGCAATTAACCTGTTGTCGGTCAGGACTCGGTAAGGCTGTTGTATGTTCTATGGACTCTGTCTCCTGTATTACTTGTGGAAGAGGGTTCCACAAGCTTGGTATGCTGCCTTATATACTGTATAGACCATGCGTGCTTAGGCCGGCCATCATGATTGAGCGACTGCATTTATGCTGATTTCAGTGAGGTAGCCAAGGCCTGTGATTGAAGGGGGCATTATCCAAAGAGTCCAGTAGAGGGCCCCGCCTGTGCTAATAGAACTAGGGTTACAATTTTGTAACCTTCGCTCTGTGTGTGAGTTTGCAGTATGAGTGTATGTGGTGTGTGAGCGTGCATGAGTGTGTGGGAGGTGTACAAACTAGTAGAGAGACAGCTCTTTCACACTCCCATGAATAGCAAATGCATGGCTGCAGGTAGCACCTTTCCATTGCGTTTGAGGTTGTGCGTGTTTAATAATGTACCACGTAATTATGAATAAAATATCTCCCCTCTTCGTTGTCCTCCTCACTTTCCCTCACCTTACAATGATTAAAACGCCCTCCGCCCATCACCTCTCTTTTCCCCTCTCATTTCACATCTTTCATCATCTCTTTTCTCTCTCTCTTCGCTTCCTCTCTTTCACTCCCTGTACTGGTTTCACTCTCTTTATTGCTGATTCATAACTGTTCCTTTCCAGCAAAATCATGCTATGTTTAATAGGCAGTGAGCCTGTAATATTCACTTGAGACTGTCACTTGCTTTACAAGTTACAGTTGCAATGTAGGAATCAATTATGATCTCAAATTCCACCAACATCATCACCCTTATCATTACCACCATCATTTTATTATCTGGCCTTGTTACTGAGTTAAAAAGAAAAGCTCCACATTCCTTAGAGCGCCTTTGACTTATTCTCTTCTTTAAATCCTCTTCAAACTTTTCTTTTGTGAAATCAACCCACTCACTGCTACTCAACGCAGCCGCTCTCCTCTCTTCCCCCACCGCACGACTCTCTTCTCTAATTTCACCTTGATTCTCATCCTCTGTATTCTTTTTACCTTGTCGCTTTTTCTTGTCACCTGTCACCGTGATCAGAACAAAACACACACATGCACATACTCGTACATGCTCTTTAACCTTCACTTGTGTACACAAATTGCCATGCAGACAAACATTGCTATCAAGCTGAATTGATGCACATGATGGTAAAGGACCACAGGGGAGGTAGAGAGGTTGAAAAAGTTAGAAAGAGGAGAAAACCTTGAGCTAGAGACAGCTCTGAATACATGTTGGAAGATGTGTGATACACATAACTGAGCACAGATATTTCCTATTACCTTATCTATAATATTTCCTTAGTCATTGTGCAGCTCTAAAGCCTGGCTGAGTGTAAAAATAAAGCTATAACTAACATCATTAACATGGAGCTATGAATACATGGGCTATGTAACCTTAGGTAGCTAGCATTAACAGTTGTTAGTAATTTGGATGGGGCGCCCTATTGAGTGGTAAATCAGTTTTACATTATTTCCAGCACAACTCAGCTGACTTTATTTGAAGAATTCATTAAAAGGCACGGTGAGGTTTTCAACTTATGGGCGGATTTTATTTGCAAATCTGCTCCAGCTTTGTGGATTGCATTTATGCTTGGCTGAGATCAGATCAGTATGCGAGCCAGTGGTCTGGCAGATCCGATTGTATTCCGATCACACCGCTTTCTGAAGGCATTACACCTTGTATTAATATGTGTTTTTCCTCATCTGGATAACCTATCCCAGCGCTAGGCAACCCTGTGCCATGGAGAGCCGAGAGTCTGCGAGCTTTCATACCAACCGAAAACTCCACCAGCTGATTTCACTGTTTACCTCGCTTTCTAGCAGAGAGGAGGAGCTAATCAGTGAAATCAGCTGGTGGAGTTTTTGGTTGGAATGAAAACCTCTCCATGGCACAGGGTTGCCTACCCCTGACCTATCCTGATACAGACTACAATGCAAGATGCACATGGGCCCAAGAGAAAACACAAGAGGAGAAGCAGAAGCCAAAATACAGGATCAATGCAGAAACAGAATGTGTGTATGTGTGTAGCTGTCCGTGTGTGTGTATCTGGAGCTCAAAAAGTTTAAAATGTGTTGGTATTGTTTG
>OMLB01044227.1:0-12665 GCA_900302555.1 Myripristis jacobus | reverse complement strand
AGTAAGGTGTGACTGAGAAAATGTAAGGAAAAAGCCTACTAGAACAGCTGAACTTTATTTGGGGTTAATCAGAGGCACTTTAAATGATGGCAGGTGTGTACTGACTCCTATTTAATATGAGTTTGAATGTGATTGGTTAATTTTGTGCACAGCCACATTCCCAGTTACAAGAGGGTGTGCACACTTGTGCAACCACATTATTTCAGTTTTTTATTTTTATTTCCTCCCTGTAAAAGATTTCATTTAGTTTTTCAACTGAGTTGTACAGGTTATAGGTCACATTAAAGGTGGAAAAAATTCTGAAATGATTTATCTTGGTCTCATTTTTTTACATGACAAAAACCTGGCATTTTAAGAGGGGTGTGTAGACTTTTTATATCCACTGTATGAAGTCATGAAAACTTGGGGAGGTGGGACTGAGCACCCTAAGTGAAATGAGAACTTTTTCAACTTTGGACTCACAGTTAGGGACATGGCCCATCAATCAGAAGTGCCAGGCTCATGCCTCTTGTTGGAAAATGAACAAGGCAGTGGAGGGTTGCTGCTCTGCCGCTGATCCTGACCTCTGACCACCAAGTGGACGGGGGCAAGAGAGAAGAGACAGCTCCTTGTGAGGGTCAGAAGTATCGCATTGTCATTATGAACGCTGGAGGAGCTGGTGTAATTTCCCACTGGTCCCCTCCGGCTGACTGGTCACTGTAAAGCATGTGCTCATTTATTTGATCAAGTGACGCATAACTGGCCATCCCAGTGGCGAGCGGCCTGAGTTGCACGCGATGTACTCATGACGTAACTCGATAATTTCCCGCAACCCCTTTATTGTATGTCAGCCTGTGTTTCCCATTTTGTCCACTTCTGTCCACTTCCTCTAATAAAAAAAGAATAAAACAGAACAGTTTAACAGTCTCCTGATGTTATAGCCAGTGCTCGTGGTGAAAGGGATGTTTTGTAATTTGAAATGCTGAAAACATAAAATCTATGCTGTATTTTATTCACTCATTGTCATTTATTTCTCTTCCAGTTCTTGTATATAATCTTTTTCTGCTAGTTTTTAATGGCTCACTGTTCATTTAGTTTTCATTTCACTTAGTGCATGCTGTGACCTTATAACACAATGCCACAAAATCTTGCAAAATACTACTTAGGTATGTGACATATGGCTCTACCTGTAATCCATCAAAGGAGTGCTGCGCACCTGACCATGCAGGGGTGTGGCAACAAGCCCTATAAATGAAAGCTGTCAAGAAATTCATTCACAACATAGACAAACCCCATCCAGTGAGCTCCACCACTGAGAAACCAAACCTACCTGGCAGGCTCACCATGCTGAGGTCACGCTCGCTCCACTGTCTCCTCTCCTGCATGCTGATCCTTATCTTCCTCTCCAGCCCAGGGGAGGGCCGGCCTCACACCGCCCAGGAAGACGCACCTGACATGGAAAGCAAGAGGGTCCTGCTTCTGGAGGCGGTTAAGTCGGGGATCCTGAACTCACTGGGCATGGACAAGGCACCCAGGCCGACTGAGAAGGCCTCGCATCAGGATCTGAGGAAGATGTATCAGCTCTACAGGGAAACACTGAGGCAGCTGAGAGGAAATTCAAGCCACTCAGTGCAGGAATCCTGGCATCCAACAGTGTCCACGGTGCTTTTCCCAGCTACAGGTGAGATTTGTGTTATACAGGGACACATAAAGCTGCATTTAGCCCTCAGTTAGCCATCATCACACTAGGCACATGAGGACACACACAGAAAGACTGGAAACTCTGACTGGGAGTAGGGTGGAAACTCTACTGCTTATTGCTTCCAAAAAAATCTTGTTGCGTGAGTTTACCTTTGCAGATGCAGACAAAAGCAACAGCTATAAATACTTGGTTATAAATACTTATGCGCTTGTTGTTCATGCAGTAGTGAAAGATAGGAATCGTCTGACTGCTTCCTAAATGCAACTCATAGTTTGCCATAACAGCGTCTCTTCTTTCTTTTTGTATCTTTCCCCTCAGTGGAGCCGGTAAAAGTGCTTTGGAAGAGTGAAGAACACCCCAAGACGGGTCAGCGCTTACAATGGTACAGAGCCGTTTTCCATAAGAATGCAAATCTCCAGACTCAGCTGACACTAACTCGGGCAGAGCTGAAGATTTCCAGACAGATTTTAGATAAACACACACCCATCCAGCCTGAGAGAAGACAAGACATTCAAGTTAATGTCAATGGAATGAAGCCAATAAATTCTGCTGAAGTGACACACACAGACCACGCAAATGCCTCCAGCACTCAAGATGTAACTTTGGACATCATGCCTGAGGTGGAGAGGTGGAGGAGTGATGCTGGTCAGTCATTAGTTGTGGATGTGGGGGTGGCTGTGGGTAAAAGACGTGACCACACTGCACGTCTGAGCGTCGCTCTGGAGCTGGACCTCCTGCGGTCCGGGCCAGTCAGAAGCAGGAGGCGACCTCGTTCCAACAAAGAAGACATCTGCGACGAGCAAGGCTACTGCTGCCGCAAGGCCATAAACGTGTCGTTCAAAGACATCGGCTGGTCGGACTGGGTGGTTGCCCCAGCTTCCTACACCATGCATTTCTGCGATGGCACCTGCCCCCACAACTACAAGCCAGCCAGCATGCACACTCAGGTTAAATCTCGTCTGCACCAGATAACCAAAGGAGGGACACCTCACCCCTGCTGCGTGCCTGCGGCCTATGAGCCCATGGTCCTCATGCACTATGACAGTCAGGGAAAGTTGAAGTTGACGCCCTTCGACGACCTGATTGTCAGTAAATGTTACTGTGCCTGAGTAGCTCTGGAGCCCAGCAAGCAAAATTGTGTCTATCCCTTTTTGCAAATATAAAAAAATGTGTTACATAGTTGCAGCTGCAGCATCACTATCATTATTTTCAGCGCTTTACTAAATTCAAATTCCAATCATCCACAGAAACATGTTACTGTTGCATAGAGCGACTGACTGTGTCTGATTTTTTTTGCATTGGATGTCAAACTGTAGCTCTGTCCCTTTATATCTTTGTCTTTGAAAATGTAGTTATTTATTGTTTTATTTAAAAGTCTTAAAACTATATTTGTGTTTTTTTTGTCATTGTTGTGTTATGTTATTGTGTTATAATATTTAGTGCTATGCATAGTTTTTGTACTTAATTTATCATGCAGTTTTAGTAAGTTTTAGTTTGGACTCTTAATATTAAAATTGCATTAGTTTGTGCTGTCTTACACATTTCAATATTTATGTGAACACATGAATAAATGTTTTATTCGTACTGGATTGTTGTACTCTAATATGGGCAGCATGTGTTTCTAATAATCGTTGTATTTCTAATTTGCCTAATAAACAAGCTTGCCTGATATTATTCTCATATTTGTCATTTATCCACAGAAATAGTTTCAGCCACCGTAACACGGTGATTGCAACTTCACATTAAATTATGTAGTGCAGTGGGTTTTCAAGGTTAGGGTGTGCCAGAGAAGTCACCATGTAAAGATATGACACCTTCTATCTCCACCTCTGACCTTGGAGTGATACTTGCATGGCCTTGACACATGATCTGGGGGACAGAACGAACATGACAGCAAATTCTCTATGACAGGGAAAAAGGGAATTAGTAACAGAGAAAAAAAAAAGACAGCTACCTGCTGTATAAACTCAGGGCCGCTCAGATTACGTATCAACGACGATACTGTAAATGCATTTTCATTGCAAATTATCAAAGGTTGTGTCTGTAATAATGGCTTTTCAATGCTGTTGAGATAAGTTATTTGAGAAAGAACAAATACTGATGTGAGATATAATACGATAAGTGTGGTCGCCATATCTTTGCTTTATCTAGGACAAGAAAATGCACTGAATTAACCCCACAAAAATGAACTTAGAGGGAAAATCTAAAAAATGCTGTTCAACACTTTGGAGTTCGGGAGCGGTTAACATAATGTCATCATGTGTATGGTGTTATTTAGTTAGCCTTTTTTTTTTTTTCAAAGCGGAAATGGCCTGTGGGTTCCCCTGCAATACTATCAATTACAGATTGAATATTCTGAGTAACACCTCCACCACCCCCTAATGAGTGATTTATAGTTTTATCTATGGATGGATAAAGGTCACTGGAGTATGAACATATGCTGTTTTCTCCATTAATAAAGTAGATGTATGAATGGGTGGGGCATATCAAGTGACCCTGAAGATTGAATAAATAGGCAACTGAATAAATAGGCAATTAGTCATTAGCTGCACACACAAATGTTTACTGTAATTACACTTTTAATAAGGTAAACGTGCACCTGTGTCCAGTAACTGTTCGTTCGTTTCTTTGTTTTTGCCCGTTACTACCCATTTGTTTCTTTGTGTCAAGGATGACATCCTCAGTTATTACACAACCAAGGACTGATGTAAATGTCCTCAATCTTAAATTTTGAAAGGTCTTGAGTTGCAGTACCACCCAAAGTATACAAGTATAAAAGAATTAGGGACAATATTTGTCAAGCCCTTCCATGTGTAATCTGAAGGTAGACAGCCTGAACTCATTGGCCTCGGATTTCTTCTTGCTTTCATCCTGGTGGCGAGCAGCTCAAACAGCCTGTCTAGAGAGATGTTTCCAGTAAACAAAATAAATGGCAAAAACAAAAAAAAACCCAAGAAGTTATTGTCTGTAAACTGTAATGCTCAGCCCATCCCCCACACTATTACATCTTTTTCTGAGTGTTTGTCTTTTTGTCTCAAGTCAATATAAAATTTGACACAATGATCTTGATTTGAAATGAGGGATGTTCCCTTTATTTCAATGTCTCTTTTGAACTAATACGGAATTTTTTAATAACCATATAAAATAGTGTAAACCATTTGTTCATGCAGACCAAGACCTGCTGGTTTAGTACCTTTCATGTTATATAGTTTTGGGTGCTCATGTTATCACGTTTTCCACGTTCTGCTTTTTTTCTGCACTGATCCTGCATTGTGCATTACATAATATTCCTAAATGACTTATATGTACTGTACATTTTTTTAGTTTGTGTTTAATGAAATGGATGATGCGCTGATAAATGAGTATAGTTTTAGGTATTTATTTATTTTTAATTACATCATTTTTTCTTCTTCTTTTTTTTTTTTTACAACACATACACACATTTTGGTTGGTGGGGGACCGCCAAAATATCCATCAGTATGCAGAATAGGGCAGAGTTTACACAGAGTAAAGATACAGCGTAGCAGCAAAGCTCATGAGTTTCAGGTCAAACAATGTCAAAAATGGAGCAATGTCCTCACCTTCAAGAGAGAGTTTTGTGAATTCACTTTGCTAAAATGATTTTTTTCCATCTTAGCAATAGAGAGCATTTTGTTGAGCCATCTCCTGAAACATGCTGGTGATAGAGACTTCCAGTTTAATCATATTAATGTTTTAGCTACAGCCACGCCTGCCCTGAGAGCCTGTGTTTGATGGGAGGGAAGGGCTCTTCTGTCAGAGCAACCAAATATCGCCGTAAATTATTTTTTACCACCCTCAAATCTCCCCTAAAATCTAATTTGCTGTGGAAATTTATCTGATGTTTTTGAGAAAACAGGATGGGTGGAATTTTGTTTGAAACTGACCAACACAAATGTTTATAGAGGCAATAGAGACTGTAAAGCATGTTCTGAGAGTTATTTTCATGTTTTCATTCAACATGAGGGCTCTAATTGTATCTTTCTCTCTCCTCTTCAGTTAATAAACTATTCATCTTAAAATTTTTGCCTTTATCAGAGAGCGATCGCTCCTCTGGCTGTTCTTGGCTTATTTATAATCTCAGAGAGAAGAGAATCAGCCTTCATTCAGTGAACTGGCTTCAACACAATTAAGATGAAGTGCATAATTTACACTGTGCCTCATTAGGGCTTGAAAGAGCATTTTTTTAAAAGAAGATCATTTTACTAATTTTTCTCATTTTTCTAAATCACTGAGCAGACTAAGTTACAAAACAGAGTGTAATATTTTGCCATTGTGGGATTCAGCTGTGATTGCGCAGAACCAAAAACATTTAAATGCAGAATCTGAACGCAAAATGAATGAATGCTTTGCCCTCACAACACTGGCTCCTTGCAACTGTGCTGCTCTGTATTTGCACAAAAGCAGAAGCTCAAAGACAAAGCAATTCATCAGCAACTCCACACCCAGCCAGGGAGAAACACAAATCATGAAGGTGGCAAAAGCAATCAGCTCAGTTTGCTGGGAAGATGTGTTGACTTTGACTGCATGTCCGACATGACTGCAAACAACTGTACAAAAAAACAAAAAAAACAAAAAAAAACAACAACACATGCACAAACAAATAATAAAAACACCAGCATACAGGAAAATCTTTCTTCAAAGCTGGCATGAAAATTTTGTTTTAGTTTTTTTTACAAAAATGTTTCATAATGATTGTACAGAGTGTGTGTTCTTTCATCCCTCCTGAACTGTCCATAGTCCATAAATATGATCTCATGCATAACGTTATGGATTTTGAGTAATAACCGCAATAATAAATATCTATAAAAATGTGCATGATTAGTATCGAATATACATAATGCCACGGATAATATTGTTTTGTGCTTGCAGCTCAGACGTACCAAAAAGCACTCATGCTGGTGTCTTACTGCTCCAGCTTCCCCTTTATGCCATTGCTTATGGTATAAAGAGAATGAAATTATTCTAATATTAGCACAGAAATGTCTCACAAACCATCCGGTACAACATAAAGGTCTTCTTCTTGGGTGTCTGGGAGTATGTCAAGGTTAAGGGCCGGGTCATTGCTGTATATTGCATCATCTGGTGAATCACACTCCAAGTACACGTCCTCTTCAGGTTCACCGTGTGACCTGTGGAGAACAATCAGTGCAATGAATAGTATCCATAACACAACATGTTTCCCTGAAAACGTACGCCTGATTTCTCCTGACTAGGACGACTTCTCATGGTTGCGCCACAAGATAAATATTATATGAGCTGTGTGAAGTCCCGTTCTCCAGCTGCTCATATTAAGAGAAAAACTCCAGCACTGAGTCATCAGACGGGAGACTGGATTAATACATTTTAAATCGTCTCAACCAACAGACAACTTCGGATGCAGCCAAAATTGGAGGCATATATTACAACAGCATTGCGCAAAGTGGGGAAATTTAAAACGGGCAGTATTTCATAATCTATTTCCCCTGGTGTCTTTTTGGACTACTGCAGTTTCACAAACACAGTTTATCTGTCGACTGCGTCTCCTTCCTCTAATTGGGCAGTGACCAGAAACAGTCTAAATTTACACCGGAGTGGGCCACATACGCATAGAAAGTGCTTTGTTACAAATTAAAAGCTACAGGCATTTTCATTAACATTTTAAACGTGGCTTACCGGTCCATGTCCACCATAGCTCTGTTGCCAGCATTTTGACCCGTGAAGTTTTCATAGATAGGGGCCTGGGTCTCAGACGGAGCTCTAATCATGCTGGTGTACTGACTGGAATTATCTTGTGGTGTCTCTGTGCACTCTTCCTTCTTCTGGCTTCTTCCTTGTCCAGGCTGCAACATATTCCTGAGTTTATCCCTCTGTGTGTACACAGCCACGGCAGCGGCGATCCCAAGTGCCAGAAAAAGGAAAGTCAGGCCCACAGCCAGACCTGCGGGTGAGGGTGGCCCCACACAGTCTGTAGTGTTCCCTGGTACACAAGTTGCGTTGATCATGATCTGCAAATCTGAAAGCAGACAGTGTGAACTGAGTGACTGTATGACATTGCTCACACTACTACATAATAATTAAAAAAAATATAAACATATAATATATAACTAAAGGTTTAGAATGTGTTCAAACTATTGTACGGACAAAGAGATTAATTTTCCACAGCTTTACCAGGCGCACTAAATACACAATGTTTTCCAGTTCAAAAAAAGTTACTAGATTTAAACTATTGTTCATGTATTGCCAGCAGTAATTCATTTGTAATACAGCTTCATTCATTATAAATAATAATAATAACTATAATAATTATGGATATTTTTGCCAAAAGGATCAAAATGCATAATCCTCTCCATGACCTGCAATACATCATAAGAATCATGTAGGCAAGGCAAGCATTTGGTCACTTTCTATATCATTTTTAAAATACAATTTAGTCTCAAAAATGTGGGTCATTCACAACCAGTGATCTTACCAGACAAGGTGTCACCGCTCTGGGTCGAGGTCTGAGTCTTGACAGTGAAGTCTTTATCATCCCACACTCGCAACTCTCAACTTCCCTTTTCTGAAATAGTGGAGCTTGGCAAATAAAACGCTGAAACTTCATGTTTCCTGTAAATACTCTATTATTAACGGAGGAAGCTGCTGACAGAATGTGAATTACCACAGAATTTAAATTGGGTGAATCATACGATTATTTGTCAATCACAACACACACAGTACAGTGCAGTATATCAGTTATAGTTTATTGCACCTTGCTTCTTTGGATTCTGTGTATGATAAAAGAGCAAATCCAAAGTTATCTGTGTTTATTTGTGTCTCACAGTTTTCTGGCTACAAATAGCAAATCTGCCAAAAATAATTTTGCTCACAGAGGACTTGTGCAAAGATATTATCATCCCCACAGAAACATCCTGCAGATAACATAAATTTGCTTTCATAAAAGTTGATCAGTTATGAAAAAAAGGGGCAGAAATACAGAAAGATAAGGCTCATCTGAAGTTGGTGTTGTGTCATCTTTCATCGTTGTGCCTGCATGCCACATCAGCATGTGCTGTAATATAGTGTTAAAGGCAACTGTCAGGCATGCTTTCACACTCTCACCACCTCACTGTCACACACACCAAGCAGAACTAGGCTTGGCGTCTTGTTGATTGTCAGTTTCTTGTTCAACAGGAGCTATACCTCCCCCTGCTGTCAGCTTCTCTGCCCAGACACAGAACACACAACGTCAACCTGTTGCACTTACTTGTGATTTTCACCGGCTCCACACTGCACAATTCACAGAAAAAGGCTTTTACACTGAAAAATTATGATTCCTCAGAGGCTTTTAGTGGAAAAAGCTGTTTTGAACCATCACTATTTGAAAGATTTGTCACCACTATTGGAACATCTGTTTCTTAATCCATGTTTTACTTTAGTTCCATATAAAAACAAGTGATCGTTCAGTGGTTTTCTTGTGCACAAGTCTTTATAAACTGAGCCCAAAGAAGAGAGCATATAAATGACTTTGCAAACATGTCAATGTCTAGGCAGCACTAATGAAACTTTAAGCCCACCCACATATGGGGCAAGACACTTTAAATCAACATCTGTGACTGTACAAAAATGCCATAAATATTCCTATTAGTCAGCCTATCTTGGTTTAGGATTAGAAAATCCAGGAAGACCAACTTGCCAGTGATTAAGTGAAACAGTATGCTCTCTCACAGGGCTGCTTGCTAATTCATGCCTTTGAGATGTTCCCTGCTGCTTGCTGTTCATGTTGCGACAGCATGTTTACACAAGATAAACATGAACTTTATCTGGTGGAGGATGGTTGGATTCAGGAATCCTCCAACTCTGTGTTTTTCCTCACATAAAAAGAGACCATTTCAAACAGGCTGCAAGGCTTTTTTCCCCTCTCCCCAAGCCTTATTCAGCAATAACAGAATAATCCCATGCACAGGCTCCCTCCCTCCACCTGCCCTGGAGTCCCTTTCTTTTTCAATGGTTACCATGGTTACTTTACAGCCAAATTTCACTCTTTGAATGGCAGGTGAAACAGCATTGCTAGCTCATTGTACTTCCAGTGCCTGCAATGCTAAAAACAAAACACTAAAAGGTAGGTGTGGCATGGTGTGATTGTGTGTGAAACACACAATCACGAGCTCTTTCATTCATTTATTTTGAAACTGCGGGTCACACGTTTGAAAAAATGTCTGCAGGGCTGATACATGATGCTTATAGCCCTACTGTTGTTATGCATGCAGCTCTTTCATTGGCTGACAGAAAGGTGTAATTCTCACTGCAGGGACACAGACAAGAATGGACTCGCAGGTTTGCATGCAGAAACCTTTTTATTCACCCATTCATTAGATCATTCACTGAGGCACAGGAGGGAGAGGGATACAGACTTAGCCAAATATAAAATAATTTGCCTGATTTGCACAGAACATACAACTTTGGGTGTTTAAAGTACAGTCATCCTTCACTTGAGAGATTATTTATTTTTTACATAATAAAATATCTAAAGTGAACAGTCTACCCACCCAACCGGCCTATGGGTTTTATAATAAATATATCTCTGTCAGCCTATAAAGACAGGTAAATCTAGTCTAGGTGTATGTCGCTGGTTGTGTCTATCAGCCACCTGGTTGCTGCATAATCCCCTCATTCATTTCATGAAAACAAGCAAAATTCATGACTATAAAACGCTCCACATGTTCTGAACTGACCATTCATTTAAACTGAGGCTCACAAATACACATCCCATTACGCTAAGGAACAAGTTCACACACAGCCTTCAGATGACTTCCTAGATGATTTAATTGCATTTATTTTATTTTATTTTATTTTAATTATTAATCTATTTATTAAACTGTTTATTTTAAGTGGCAATTTGTACATTGTGGATGCATTTAACCTACTAATTATGTAGTTAGCATAACAACTAACTAACTAACTAACTAACTAACTAAATAAATACCAATGGTATATTTAAGTAAATAGAGAGAGAGATAGATAGATAGATAGATAGATAGATAGATAGATAGATAGATAGACAGATAGACAGACAGATAGACAGACAGACAGACAGACAGACAGACAGATAGATAGATAGATAGATAGATAGATAGATAGATAGATAGAAAATGAATAAATAAATACATAAATATCTTCTACATGAATACATTTCTGGTCACATTGCGATTTTTTTAAACAAATGTCTAAATATAACTAAAGTTCCGTCTAATGAGAAATTTATTTTGATGGGTTCAAAATAAATAAATAAATAAAATTAATTTGGCCAATGTCATCTGCACGATGGCGCACAATAAGTTGGGCAACAGGGACATGAATGGAGAAATTAAACAGTTGCGCTCTCCCGTCTCTCACTAAAAAGTGGAATGTGCGTCTGTTCCGCAATCCAGATGTGCGGGGCGCCTCAACTACGCCCCCGCGTGAGGACGTGAACACGCAAAGTCTCTGCGTCAAGTCAGGCTGAAACAGCTGGAAAATGACCGGAAGACTCGTGATTTTTCCTTTCAAACAAAAGCATACCTTTGTCACAACAAGTAACCGCTGAGGCAGCGTCTACAGATTGTATCATTAAATCGTTGAGAGGAAAGCTTGGCAAGCTCGCTGCAGATTCACCTCTTCAGATATATCGCATATTTAGTTCATCTAAAAAAAAACAGCGGGAGCGTATGGTCCTGGTATGCATCTTATTGTGAATTCTCCAACCGGAAGTTTCAGTTGTACTCTGTCTGGCTTCACACTGGCCATTGAAGGAAAACGGAGCAGGAGAGCGAAACATGGCGACTTCGAACAATCCGCGGAAATTTAGCGAAAAAATCGCTTTACATAACCAGAAGCAGGCGGAGGAGACGGCGGCGTTTGAAGAAGTGATGAAAGATCTCAGCATCACCCGGGCAGCGAGGGTAAGAAACCCGCTTTTTCTTATTTTTCTGCCCTCACCCCTACCCCGTTTATTTTCAGCGGGCTGTCAGATATGCATATCTAGCGCGGCGGCTGCACGCAGCTCGGGCAGAATAGGTAAACAATAACAAACGACGCTTCCTGCCAGCTGCGGCGTCTGGATTTCTGCGGATGACAGCGAGCAGAGCTGGCCGCGGGGAACTATCCTGCTCCGTGGACACGAACGACAGGGACCCTCGTCCGAAAAAGTTGCACAATTTCTGTCCCATGCAAGTAGAAAGCAAAGGGGCGTGCATGCGTATTTGATAGCGCGCGTCCTAAATCAGCTATATTCCCTCCTCTCGCGCTGTCAAATCAGTGGCACAAACTGATGTCACCCGCTAAAATCAGCTTGTGTTGTTGACATAATACGTTGTGTATCCCTAATTCTGTGGTGTGTGTGCGTGCGTGCATGTGTGTGTGTGTGTGTGTGTGTGTGTGTGTGCGCGCCGTGCTGTGGCGTTTGAAACTTGTCTGACAGGTATCCTGGCCTGTGTGCATTGCAACATGACCGATATCTACATCAAAGATGAAAGGCAGCAGATTATGTAGATTTTAAGCCACATGCAGCGCAGGCCTCCAAAATAAATCCTATGGAGGCAGGGCTACAACAGTGACTGCTGCTGCTCGGTGGATGATGCCACGACGGACACACAGGCTGCCTGTCATTGGCTGTGCGCAGTTAACTTGCTCAGGAGGATGCTGAGTGGCATGATGCACACTTTAATAATTTTAAGCTTATTTAAAAAAAAAAACAACAAAAAAAAACACCTCACTAATATGTGTTTGTGAACGTAACAGCAGAGTATGTAAATAAGCTGCTGCCATCCAGTGATACCTTATGAATGTATTTTGTATTCTAGGAGCCTTTAGGGACTTGGGAAACACATTTCACCTACATTTTTGTTGTTGATCTGTCTTCAGATTTGGTCTCAGAATAATTTGTAGCAAATGCAAGGCTTTTAAAGCTGCTGTCTGAGCAGAGTTATAGCTGCTGGCTTCAGGTTTTGAGAACCTTGAGACCCCCCCC
>OMLB01044224.1:18847-29422 GCA_900302555.1 Myripristis jacobus | reverse complement strand
CAGGCAGCAGCAGTCAGGAGAGGAGCAGAGAGGAGATCCCCACCACTCCGCGTCCAGGCAGCAAATGAATCGCGCATGTGCAAAGCCGCCGTTGATCCCAGAAAATGTCAATCATATAAAACAATACTATGTTAATAAAAATAATATTTAGTAGTTTGTATTAAATTTGTAGTTCTAAAACATATTTAGGTTGTTTTTTACTCACTTTTTGTCTCTCCCATGACGTTATTCCATTACAATCACGTGCAAATTGCAAATTATGCAAATTAGGTGATGACGTCATTTGGCAACTTCTAGCGACTTTTAGGACAGTCAATAGCTACTTTCCTTACTGAGGAGTTGGCAACACTGGTCCAAGGTAGATCCAGTTATACCTGCCCTCTGTTTTAGCCTGCCTATGTGGACACTGTGGTCGATTGTATCAAAAGCAGTAGTGAGATTAATTGATAACAACACAAAACATGCACCAGAGTCTGCAGCCATCAGGAAGGCATTGGTGACTCTGAGAAGGGCAGTTTCTGTGCTATGTAGTTTGCGGAAACCAGACTGAAACTTTTCAAAGATGTTGTTGTTATTAAGTGCCTGAAGGACTTGATATGAAACAGGCAAAACTGGTTGTATGATGTTTCTGTAGCACATCATACGGCCTGATCTCTGTGAATGAACCTCTTGCAGGCTCTTAGTGAATAAGCCCAGGGTATAGGGAAGTAGAGCGTGCCTCCTCTCTTGTAGTCAGTTGAGAGGAGAAAGGCCTTGGCTCAAACATCAATTGATTAGATTTCACCACAGGATGATTTTATGTTATTTATTAATGTATTTATTTATGTATTCACTAATATATTTAGTTATCAGCCTTAACTATTATGCTGCATTCCCACATATACTGGCTGGAAGGTCTGAAATCTGGGAAGTCGGCAGCCACACAGCTTTTCATTAGTGTTCTACTTTGTTGGAAAATCATACCCAGAAGACAAATGATAAACAAACATAAACTGCGGCTTTGCAGGTTAGCGAATTGTTCAGTGTTGGCGGAGATTTGTGAGTGCCTTCTAGTTGCATACAGTGTCTGTATACAGTGTCTGCAGTGTCTGCTCTATTTTGCTTTAAGATCATGCATTACTCTCATGTGTGTGTGTGTGCTCCATATTCCTCTTGTGTGTACATCTCCTTACGTTACTTGCATGTGTGGATGTATGCAGTGGGAGAATGGAGGGTGCTTGCATGAGTGTGTGCAAATGTTTTTCTGTGCATGCGCGTGTTTTTTTTTTTTTCACACAGCTATCTCACTATTGTGCTGTTCTCCTTCAGACCCTCAGGGGTTAACATCACTCAGAGAGAGAGGGAGAGTGATAGAGTGACACAAAAAGAGGTAAAAAAAAGAGCTGTTGCAACAGAAAGAGATGAAGCAGGGATGAGACAGATAAGAGTATCTTTTCTTAAGATGAGAGAGTGACATAAGCAGGACGGGGTAAGAGGGAGAGTGACAGCTCGTACGCACACATGCGCACCAAGCTGTGCTCATTTATGTGAAAAAAGTTTGTTTTTCTTTCTTTTTAAACATATTCCTGCACAGAAATTGTACAAAAAGGTAGAAACATTATCATAATTTTTTATATTTTCTATGTTATAGAAAAAAAAAAACTTTAATGGCACCGGGGCAAAGAAACCCATAAATAATTAAAAAATAAGCATTAAACATAAAAGTTATTATTTGCAGACATGAGGTTTTTACAGGACATTGGCAAAATGAAAGAGAAAAAAATGTATGTGTGTAGATGTAGAGAGAGCAAAGGAGACAAGACATAAGCAAGAGATAGTGAATAGAGTCAAATCACTAAATGAGAATATCAAATAAATGAATAAATAACAAGTAGACAAAAGCAGTAAGAGAGCGAATGACATAAAAGGTGAACTCCCTTTACTGTTGATATTTTCCTAACTGTGATATAGTAATGAGAAATAGACATGTAAGGCCAGTTTTGCAGGAAAGTGTGTAAACAGTAATAACACTGGAAAGGTTAAAGATAGCCTCTAATTTGGTCATTTGGGTCCCATATTAAGTTGATTACTTGAGACTCACCGCTATCAAGAAGCACTTTGTAAAAACAGAAGCAAAAATTAACAGATCATACATCACATTGTATTATTGCAAAAATATAATTATATATTGTATATTGTATTAAAGCTAAAACAGAGCAGTATGTTAAATAGATTAGTCGACATAGACTTGGTTGTTGAGGTCCATGGCTATTAACAGTTTCATGATAGGCATGAATTCTCTGGTTATCTGCAAGTGGAGAAGGGGTTGTTTGTGTTTGTAATTTTTTTTTTGTAAATCTCAAGTTCAGTGAAATACTGTGCTTATAAGGACCTAGTTAAAGCGAACACCAAAATACAGCCGCTCTGACGTAAACTGAAAGAACAAGGCTTTTCCTGGACAATCACAAGCTGCAGATAAAAGTACCCTATTAATGAAGACATCCTGTTGTGGCAAAAAATGAGGAAATGACATGGCCAAGATAAAAAAACAAAGTAACTGTAGCTATGAGAGTGGTGGGAGGTATGATAGAAGTAATGGCAAGATAAAGAAAGACAGATGAATGAAAGATGAGACATCGAACATGGGGGTGGAGGTTAATAGAGAATGCTGAGGTTCAGGGTAATTGGAAAAGAAAGTAGAGAGTAGCTCTCGGATCACAAAAGGAGAGTAAAATGGAAGGAATGAAAACTTAAATGTTGAAAGCGTGGGGGATAAAGCACACGAGAGATGACTCACAGCAAAGTGAAGAATTTGCAAAGCAGGAAAAAAGAAGGAGAGCAGATACGGTTAGTGATAGAAGGTGCTGCGACAGGTTTATCCTTTCATCCGCTAGCAGGTCTCTCTCTCTCTCTCTCTGTCTCTCTCTCTCTCTGTGAGCACACAACTGTTTTGGGGACCCACCAGGTATAAGAGATGCATTTACTGTTGCCTCCACTGTAGTAAAGTAAGCTCATTAGATGTGATGAACTTTATTACCACTGCTCACAGATAAAACACAGAGAGTACATTTGATGTAATCTACATTCTGCAGTTGTAGCATATTAAAATGGGAAGGGTGTATGTTCCTTATTACTGAAATCAGATTTGACTGCTGAAGTAGAGGTACAATTGGTAGTGTTGCATAATAAACTGTTTGATTCTCCACCACAAAGATGAGGGAGGATGCAGCTGCTGAACAACCTATATGCAGCTGCAGAACTGCAAAGCGGCCAAAGCACAGCTTCATACTGCTTCAGGAGTGTAATGGCTGTAACTGATATGATCCAAAGTGACCTTTTTGCAAAAGATTCCAGGAAGACATTTGATGTAGCTAAAAACTAGCTAAAAGTGAGCATGCTGATTTTGAATCAAGCAATGTGGGTCCTCAGCAGTGCAGCAAAGACCATCTGCTGTACAGTATGCTTTCAAGTCATACATTTCTCCCATTACCCTTGGTGCGTGTTAGTTTCTGAGGCCTTTTCAAGCCAGCAGGATGTGCTGTCCCATTAACCTGTTGTTGATGGAAGCAGTAATGAGGCTACACATTACTGAATGGAATGTTGTGGACTATTACTGAAGTCGGTAAATGACAAATGGTTCTGATTTATGTTTGAGACATATACTAAACTGTACACATTGTTGAAGAATGGTGGGCCATTGGTAGGGCTGTACAATATATTGTTTCAGCATCAACACTGCAATGAGCACATGGGCAATGAACTCACTGCAGGTTCTTATTTTCCATTACTAATCTACAAGAAAAGTCTGTCTGATATTAAATCATTTAGTCTGATTTAAGGCTTCTTGAATACACAGAGTTTGTCACCAGTGACATGCCAGCGATCAGTTCCCCTTGTGCGCTGGTGACAGGTGACTGGTGACCTGATCAGTTTAACAAACAACCAAAGCAGCCCCGCTAGTCACCGCTCACAACCTGAAAATGAGTGCTGCCAGTTTTGTTTTTTTGATAAAGAGATCAAGTGCACCCTTTCACCAGAGCACATAGCAAATGTATCGCTGTGCATTCAGAGCCTGCGTGTCTCTTGCCTGTAAACATGCACACAATGCAGCCACTGTCACAGGTAATGTCGCCTGTATGCTAGTGGCAGGCATTCAGTGACGCAAGGCGGCTTTTGAGTCTGTGTAGTCTGTAGTCTGTGAGTCTGTTCAGCGGCACCTCATCCTGGGGCTGGTTAAAAGTTAAAAAAAAAAAAATTACAGACAGCAGGCCAGCAGAAGTGGGTAACATTTTCACAGAAATGGGCAAATTTTTGGATTCTTTATTTCAACTTTTTCATCAGGCATTCGGGACAGCTCAGGGTGAGCAAATGACACAAAATAAATAATTTGTGGGTGGAGTTCCTCCTTCCCATGAGTTGTAATTACTCTAATTCCGACCTTACTCTAATTTATATAATCATATCACATAATCAAAGGTGACATTTTCAGTAGTCTGAGTTTTGCCTTAACTTGGTTAAGATCAGATGATTTGTGAGCATGCAAATCCATTCACTGTGTTAACCAATCAGAGGAGGATTCAAGACTTGATAGAGGAAACCTCTCCTTGCTCAACATGTTGTATGTTAGAATGAGCAGATAAGGTAACCTTCAGATAAGACAAGAACAGTATATAATATACAATTATACACATAATGTACAGTTGTATGCACATGATTATTATTCATTCAGACTGTCAGTGAGTCGTAACATTATTATGGATGGTACATGTGAGTAGCATTTTGGACAGCAGCTCTATTGGCTTACAACAATGATAAAAGACTAAGGAGAGGAGAATATGTATATTTGAACCTGTGGGAGAGAAAAGAGAGAGAGGCAGGGGTGTCAAAGAGAGAGAGAGAGAGAGAGAGAGAGAGAGAGAGAGAGAGAGAAAGAGAGAGAGAGAGAAAGAGAGAGAGAGAGAGAGAGAGAGAGGGAGAGAGAGAGAGAGAGAGAGAGAGAGATGGGGTGTTTGGGAAAGAGCAGCGCCCTTGGCTGTGTCTGCTCAGCCCAGTGCCAGCGGAGAGCTCTGAAAGCTCAATGACATTTCTGCCATGTTAACTGCCACTCTGTGGATATAGGGCTTTGGGTAGCCAGCAGTATCTGACACTCAGAGAGCAGCGGCACACGCAAAGACACACACACAAAAGCAGCACACACACAGACTTATAGACATGCAGATATGCAAACAGGAACACTGGCACATTTGAAAGCACATAGAAATGTAATACATGTATGAATACCTGCACACACACAGGCATGCGCATGTGCACATTCTGTTGCACATGTACGCGCACACAAACACAAGCGTGCGTATTATGCACGAACATATGGAGATACAACCAGGCACACACTCTTTTGCTGTCTCTGCCCATGCTCTGACCTCCTTCCCCAGAAAATATTTCCCTCTGAATCTTGTTGTAATTGAAGTCTCTCCTTTGGAAACCTGGCAGTTCTGAAGTCTGTTTGAAGCCTCAGTCGAAGTCAGCTTAACAGTTTTCTCTCTTTTTCTATATTCGTCTCCGTCTTAGGCGGCGATCACACTGACAAGCTGAAGCGGCAGTGCTAGCGCTACTGCACATTTCCTGTTTTCTATGGTTGGAGAACATTAACAGCACAATCCTCACAAGTTTTGGGAGCAATGCACACTTTTTAAGTTCAGCTCGGTCCGGCCTCCACACACAATTGAGTTGTGTTTTATCGGGTCTACAGCACAACAAAAACTTCTAGGTAGCTTGCTTTCCATCAAAGCACGGTGGAATCATCAGTGTTGGGCAAGCTACTTGGAAAATGTAGTGAGCTAAGCTACCAGTTACTCTGCATTATATGAAGCTTCACTACACTGAAGCTACCCTCCAGATAATGTAGCAAGCTAAGCTACAATACAGTGACAAAATGTAGATTAACTATGTCAAAGCTACTTTTTTTTTTTTTTTAACATCAGGCCAACTTCATTCCAAGTCATTGCTATCTTAGTGATCAATAAAACTGTCAGTCAAACAGAGAGTCAGGCAAAAAATGTTCAGTTCAATAATTGCTGAAACTGTGCTCTCTCTGCTTTTACTGCTACAAACCATGGCAACAAAACACACAACATGCTACACATAATAACAAAAAGCAGGTAATGCGTATATACTAATGTGGGGGAAGTGTGCATATATGTTAGTGTGTGTGTGTGTGTGTTTGTGTGCGCACACCTGTGTTTGCATGTAGTTTCTGCCTCTGTTTTCCAAAGTTTTTCCCTTATTAGTGGATACGGAGGCCAGGCATTCTGATCTTTCTTACAGCAGCTGCTTGTTCATGCGACACGTGTGCTTGTGTCCCGCTGCAGCAGATAATTAGGACAGGTACGCGACATCAAACAGAAGAGCGGCCCTGCGTTCCAATACTCATACTACCATACTATTTAGTAGGGAAAAAAAAGATTTAGTATGTCCCAATACATAGTATGTCAGATGCAGTATGCCAAGACTACCAGGATGTTCTACTACATCTGGTCAGATGTCGCAATATGCATGTCAGCATGCTGCTCTGGCCATTCTGACCCACAATCCTAGGTGCAGCGGATGTTACGTCGCACTGACTGAGTTGCGTGTACAAGCCACGACCATATACGGACGATAACAAAACACACATATTGCACAAACAGTGACAGCAGAAGCGACAGGAAGACAGAAGATCAGAAATATGACAGATGACAGCGCAGTATGAAACAGCACCGGTATTTTGACAACAACATTCAAATGTGGCGCTACAGACGGTGGCGGAAGTGAGCGAGAGGGTCGGACTTCAGGGACGATGTATGTAGTGTGTCCCAATAGTATGCATTCGCATGCATATTTCATACTAAACTACATACTTTGTAAGGGCAGCTGCAGTACATACTAAAAGTAAAAAGTATAAGTATGCGATTTGGAACACAGGGCGGCTGTCGGCTACACGTACAGGTCCGTGAGCGGCGGTGACGTCACCCACTGCTCCCGATCTATGTCAGATGTCAAACCGCAGCAAAAGCTCTGTTGCGTTTAAGGTTGAGAAATGCCTGGGAAAATTTAGCTTCTGTGGATGCTACAGCACTATTTGATCAGGAAAATAGTTTCACTACTTAAAAGTTATTTGATTTGGAAAACAGCGACGCTACGATCACGCTACTGACAAATGTAGTTAAACTAGTAACGTCGCTATTTGTAACGCCACTACTGCCCAACACTGGGAATCTTGTGAGTCACAGGCTCGATGGTCAAAGTCGGCTCTCCAGGTTTCTCTGTTGCACTGCGACTATTTTGACTATTTTTACCTTTGCTTTCAGCAATAACATCTCTATTTTCCTGCCTTTCTCTATCCTCTCCCCTTACCTCTGTCTCTGATTGACAAAACACATTGCTGCCTTGCTGAAAATGCACAGCTTTGCTCCTTTTCTCATTCACTCTTTTCTCTCAGCAAAACCAGGAGAGAAGATTATAACCAGCTTGCATCTTTATTTCTCTCTTTCCCTTTTCCTTTCTCATTTTTGTGGTCCTCCTCTTTCTTCCCTCTGTCTTCCATCTCTCCTTTATCTCCTTTGCCTTCTCCCACCTTGCTGTCTTGTCTTTCTGCTCCTTATCTCACTCTCTTCCTCTGCCTCTCCTTTGCTTTTCATTCATCAGTCCTCCTTCTCTCTTTCTGTCTCCCGTCTCTTTCTCTCTTCTCCTCTGTTGCTCCCTCTGTGCAGTGAGGTGAAAATTGAATGAGGGTGAATGAGCCCAGTGGAAATCCCATCTGAGATGCAGAGGTCTTCGCAGTTATTAATTAGCTGAGATATTTATATTGGTATAAGCTGTCGGGAGGGAGAACATGCCCATTCCTGCATGCACACAGAAATGTATACGCCAACACACGCATAGAAGCACCAGGGAAGGACAGTGAACACAATCTTATCTTGTACAAAGCAATATACAACACCCACAGAAACACAGAAAATAAAAAGAAGGAAGAGGGAGGCAATGGCAGGACAGGGAGATTGGAAGGAGAACAGAGTCTATGTGGCTTTGGTTTTGAGACTCTGTCCTGAGATCCAGGCTTTAATAGGATGAAGAGTGGTGACAGCTGATAAAAGATAGATCATTCCCTCGATAACACCTGTATGTAGCTGTGTAGCAGCCCGTGGGTACAGTGGGTGGATAAAAACAAAGATATCGAGGAATATTAAAAAGAATTGTGAGAGCTGAAACATGTCACTCTCCAATGCACATGTCCCATTCCTCGTTTCCTCCGGTGGGAAATAAATAAATAAATAAATAAATAAAATGTAACATTCAGCAAATTAATGGTATTTATTCTCAGCAGTGAAAGTCTTTGATGAGACTGTGTTTACAAAAAAAAAGTAGGAAATTATTGCCTACTGTATATTTAGTGCTGGTCACTGAGAGATGAACTGGATGCCCCCTGTTCGTGTAAAAGCAGGTGTCCCCTATATTTAGTGATGTAAGTGAGGTATGTCATACTTTTTTTCATTCTTTATCCGTGTAGCAGCGATCTCGTCCTAAGATACCCACATGCATGTATGACATGGCCCACCGAGATACACAGACACACTATCTGGTGAGGGACTGGGAGAAGGCAAGTGTGTATGTGTGTGTGTGTGTGTGTGTGTGTGTGTGTGTGTTCTCATAAATATAGTGTGAGTTATGAATCCAGTGCCAGTGCTGACATAGAAGTGGGAAGGTTTGTGGGTTTGGATTACTGCTTAGTGAGATTGAATCCCTCGTGGTTCAGCGGTTTAGCCCATCTAATCCATGTTAGTCACCACAGTGGCACTCAAGTCATGATTCCTCTTTTCTTTCTTTCTTTCTTTCTTTCTTTCTTTCTTTCTTTCTTTCTTTCTTTCTTTCTTTCTTTCTTTCTTCCTTTCACAAAGGTTGTTATCCCCTTTTCAATCATATAACATACTGACTGAATTCTACCCCTTTTCTACTGCCCTCCCCCTTCTCTTCATGCCCTTCTCCCCTCTCCTCATATACACTCCTCTCTGCAGTGCTTGCCTCTCGCCACTCTCCTGTTGACCCCTCTTACATCTGTTCTCACATTTTTACTACCCACTGCTCGCTCACTTTTCCATTTGCTGAATCCCTCTTGCTTCCACTCTGTAACCAGGTACTGACCCACCTGCACTCACTAGCTATGCCACCATGTCCAGCTGAATACACAAAGTGCATGTGCACAGGATTTGCTGCTGCAATAAATGTATTACCAAGGGCAGTGGCAACCCACAGCTGTGGTCTTCAAGCCTGGTTTTCCCCTGCTGGTTTTCATTTATCATCAGGGGCTGAATTACATCTGGGATTGGTGGAAAAGGGGGAATGTAATTAACTAGCTGGTAGGATGGAAAAAGAGGCAGCACTTTGACTTTAGAGGACCTTAAGGTTCATTACCCAGAGGCTTGTGACCAAGGGGTTGCCATTTTGGAACTGAAAAATGTAGGTGGGGGAAGAGATTGTGAAAGTGTACCTTTAAAATGCATTGGAGCCTATTCCAGTAGTGCTCAGTGGCTAAAAGCACAGGATTTTAGCAGTGCTGGGTGACTCCATATGGTAGCTCCATTGATTTATTTCTTTTACAAATGCCTTTTCTGAGCTGGAGGGTATAAATTGGATGGGTCACCAGTCCATTCCAAGGCCAAACAAAAGCAGACATTCATACATTTTCAAATTTGTGGGAATTTTATATTCTCCAATCCACCTGAAACTCATGTTGTGGCGATGGAAACAAACATAGGGAATCAAACTCTGGTTATTCCTGCTGTGAGGCAACAGCAATAAACCATGAGCCACTGTGCCCAAGGAATGTAAGAGAACAGGACATTGTGTTACTGTGCAGCACATGAGCCCAAATTGGTGTGGAAGCTGTTGATGTGGTTGACATTGTGGAGTGTGGGTTTGCCCCTCTGTTTAAGCCTTATTTTACCAGGTGATTAATCCAGCCAGGTGTTGGGATTATCATTATAACTAGAATTAGGCTTATTGGTAATTTCTTATATTGTCAGCCAGCTCATATTTGATATTTTAGTTCAGTTTATATGTGGATATAGCTAACAGCATGTCATTAACATTAGCTAGAGCTTGGCTTTATGCAGCTGCTACGCAGACTCCTGGTGTTTTCAGACCAATAACATGGACAACTATGGTGCATACTGGTGCATACAAAAAAAAAGTCCACATTGTGTAAATTTTGTTTTTGTAACATCATCAAATGTCTGTCCTGTCAAAACGGTATAGGAAGTGCTTTATAGTGGGATTTTCCTTGTGTTTTTCATGCAGTTTGCACAGCTACACTGTTCATATGATTGTGTGTGTGTACATGCTTTCATAGTCTCCTATATACACATACATAACACAGTGTCACTGTGCATTGGCTTTGATTTCCTTACACTCTTGTCCAATAAACCGCAGGTTAACACAGAATTCCACTGACACAAATTTGTTTCTCAGACTCTGAGATACACATACGCACACACACACACACACACACACACACACACACACACACACACACACACACACACACACACATACACGCCAGCT
>OMLB01044224.1:0-13336 GCA_900302555.1 Myripristis jacobus | reverse complement strand
GAGATGACATTGGAACGACTTCCAGGGAGTTTTCAATAGAGAGAAAGGAGAGAGAGAGAGAGAGAGAGAGGGAGAGAGAGAGAGAGAGAGAGAGAGACAGAGAACATACTCCTGCGCTATGACAGCATATTAATTTTGAAAACAAGCGATATCTTTGATTATTCAAGAGATTATGATCCCCATCTGCGATCAGTTCAAGAGGTTCTGAATGTCTCCTTTTGTTTCGCAGATGCTCTCAAGTCAAATTCATTCTATGACTCAGGAGAGAGAGTGAGAGAGTGAGAGAGAGAGTGACTGCTGCAATGTTGAACAGCAGATTACCCTGGGGTGTCACATATGAGCTGGTGATCACACTACCTGAGGGCACATGGTAAATATACGATGTATATCGGTTTTACTGTGGCCGTGTGTAAGAAGAGACGGGATATTGTAGAAGCAGAAGCGTCACAGAAAGATGGAATTGAGCTTACAAGCCTGGTGGAAATTGGTCTTTGCTTAGCAGTGTCAGTTGAATGCACAATAATTCGTTTTAGCATTCCAGTAGTGTCAGAGTCAGCTTTTTAGTGGAAAAACTGGCTTTTGACACCCATGCATTTTTGACATTTTGCAAAATCACTAATCCCAAGTACTAAGAATAACACTTACCCGTTTTCAAAATATTGGCCTGGACCCAGGGTCATTTATATATGGGGGAGATCATTTCTATTCTAACACAAAAACAAGAATAAGGTTATACCAGGGTGGCACAGTGAGTGGGGAGGTCACCCTTTAAATGGAGCACCTGTGTTCAAGCTCCTTTAAAGCAGCCTGCCAATGCTTTAACAGCCCCGTGGGGGTTGCAGCCACCTTATGAGAGACCTAACAAAAAGGAGATGGTGCACTCACAGGGTACCTCCATCACCATTTAAAAACAAATAAATAAATAAATAAGAATGCCTCTGCGCTGAAACAAGGTTGAATTGTTTCTTCTACGGATATTTTGTCCATAGTTATATTTCTTTATACCGATAAGTACATGAAGCTTATTTGTTTGAGCAACACTCTTTAAATATGTCTGATCTCAACAATGTTGTAGTGTTTTCTAACTCAGACTGCCACTCTGTATATCTTAAAAAAAAAAAAAAAATTCAAATAACACTTTAACGTCTTCTGGGCATGATTTGATGACATAGGCATGGTAAGTATGGTGTTTGAACGACTGAGCTGGTAAACATTTTGGTGCAAAATTGCCGTCTTGTATGAAAGGGATGGATTTTGTTGTCATAACTGCACAGTATATATATAACATTTTTGCTCATTGAATTTATAGAGTAACAGTTTTATGCGCACAGGATGAACAGAACATTAATTTTGTACATGAGGTCAGTTATGGGCAGCAGCTATCTATCTATAGTAATAAAGTTGCCCACATTAATTTAGCAGCAGCACTGTTGTGTTTTTGGAAATAGTAATGTTTGCTTTACCTGACGAATTATCAGCTCCATGGTTTATGAATGGTGATGACTTTATTAGCCACAGAAGCAGAAGAATATAAGGTAGCGCATTAACGTTCTAATAGTATTTTAACTTTCAGTAATCGGATTACATTTACTTTTACTTACAGTAGCTACAGTTTAGTTACAGTTACGTAATCAGATACATTTACTTCTCTAATAAAAATCTTGTCACTTCTGACACAGGACTTTAGTGAAGTTATGGCAAATTCAACGCATCAAAAATCACATCATTTAAAGCGATAGAAGACACTGCCTGGACACGCTCATATCGTCTAATGCAGCAGGTTTGATCAGTAAACTGCTGAGGAGAGAGCGGTGACAGTGAAGGCAGATTGTCAGGGAGATCATTTGAGATCATTTAGAAACCAGCAACAGACGCTGTCTTCTCACAATCAAGTTGTTCGTTTTTGAAAAATATGGATTCTCAGCAGGGAGAAAATAGGATATGAGATAAGGTGAGTTTGTTCTGTTTTGTCTGCTGAAGGTAACAACCAGCTCATTTCAGTTGCATTTCAAACAGCCTGTTTTCCATGAAGTAAAACAGTGAAGGCAGAAACTCCTCACCGCTCACCACTGAACTCACTTCCAAGTGCGAATGAGACAGCTGCTACTGCAATTAAGAATAATCCATATCATATTCATCACTTATGATAGTCAACCTTAAAACTATGGGAGAATGAAGAGTGTGTGCACACAGATAGTTGGGGAACAATGAAAAAGATATAGAAAGCTATAGGTTGAATGATCATTTGTGATAATAATCTGTTTCTGTAAGTGGAGATGTACAAAGAGTGCTGGTCTAAGATCAGATATAAACTTTTATCTAACATGATGTAATAGGCAAAACTGATCAGCACATGATTGGGTGTCTTGTTCTCCTTCTGATGAGGGTTGATCTGGGTTTTAAAGAGTAACACAGAGGTAAAGTAGTAATTAATTTTACTTTTTCGACCGAGTAATGAGTAAAATAATGTGATTACAATTTGTAGAAAGTAATGAATAACCTTACTTAATTATGTTTTTTGGGTAATTTCCCCAACACGCACAAAGCATTTTATTGAGGATTCCAAATTGTCCCCAGGGGCAATTTGATAACCTCTCTGTATCACCAGTATTACAGTTTTTATGATTGCATAAACACTAAAAACAACAATTATCGACACTTTCACTTGCAGTTCCAAAGCACTGACTGACAAATCAGCACACTCATGAGGCAGTTGATTGAACACAGCGATCAGGTGTGCAAACAAATTACTGCTTAATTGTAGACACACCAATCAGGTTTGAGAACTATAAAAAATCAGGCAGGTTCACCCGTTTTCAAACAAAATGGAAGGAGTCAGAGGAAGAAGAGTGAGGGTGAGAGGCAGAATCCGTGGAGAGCGAGCGAGCGTAAGGTCGAGGTCGAGGAAGAGGAAGAACTGAAGCAGGAGAACGTCCTCAAAGAAGAAGAGCACCAAATTTGTCTAATGAAATTCATGCAACACTAGTTGACCATGTGGTGAACCATGGCCTGACGCTGAGGGAGGCTGGACTAAGAGTTCAGCCAGATCTGAGCAGATTCACAGTGGCATCTGTCATAAGGACACTTCGACAAGAAAACAGGTAAAAATAAAAAAATAAAAATCTGTCAACAGTTACAGTAATCAGCTGCTTCCTGTATTGTATGCACCATATCACTGCTTTTGATACCCCTTCCTGTGTCCTTTTACAGTAGCCTACATGTCTTTTTTTTTTCTATACAGGATTGAGGGCCAAGCACGACAAGGAGGGAGGGGGCCCATATTCACACCAGAACAAGAGAGAGAGATCATAAACATGGTTTTGGCCAATAATGCCATCAGGCTCAGAACTTCAAGCCAACATTATTGGTGACAATACCATTTTTAATAACGTCCATCAGGTCTCTCTGACAAAACAAGCATGCATCTTGAAACGAAATCAAGTTCAAATGAAACAACTTTATCGAATGCCTTTTGAGCAGAATTCAGAGAGGATCAAACAGTTGCGGCATGAGTACGTGGAGGTAAATATTGTTCACTTTAGCACTTTGATGATACATACTGCACATGTAACCTTTTTTTTTTTTTTTTTACATGTAAATGTACTGTATGCTAGACCTATGCTAAAATACATAATCTTGTCTTTCGCTGAAGTTGTAAATAAAAAGATGGCTAAGCTGCGACCTTCATCTGGTGATCATCAGAAGGCAAACCAACCCCAGTGTATACGCATATCAGCTATATTTTCAGAGAAGCATTAATTTTTAATCTTGCTTAAATGCTATGTATCCGCGTGAATTCATTTACTTAGATGAGGCAGGGTTCAACCTCAGTAAAGCAAGAAGGAGAGGCAGAAATATCATTCGCCACAGGGCTATAATTTCTGTCCCAGGGCAGCATGGGGGTAACATCACCCTTTGCGCTGCCATTTCACAAAATGGGGTCCTCCACCGTCAACCGCCAACATGGGCCCTTACAACACAGATCATATTCTCACATTTTTGGACCAATTGCACAACCTCGCCACAAACCAAATGCACCAGATGCGATAGGTTGTCACCTGGGACAAGGTGTTATTCCAGCGCTCTGCTCTGGTCCACAACTGGTTTCAGCAACATCCACAGTTTACAGTACTGTACCTTCCACCATATTCTCCATTTCTAAACCCCATCAAAGATTTTTTCTCAGCATGGCGGTGGAAGGTTTATGATCTCCGGCCCCAGGCTCAGGTACCCTTCATTCAGGCCATGGAGGAGGCTTGTGACCAAATAGATGCCACAGCTGTGCAGGGATGGATCCGTCATTCAAGACGGTTCTTTCCACGTTGTCTTGCCAATGATGATATTGCGTGTGACGTTGATGAAATTCTCTGGCCAGATCCAGCTAGGCGAAGAGACGTGTAGTATTTTCTGTACTGCATTTTCAGTTTTTTTTTTCAGATTTTGTTTTTGTTTCTTTTACTTTACAGTACTTGTAACTTGTAACATGGTTTGTTATGATTGTCCATGTTGACTGATTTTGACAATCAATCTCATCATGAGAAATAAATCATATTTTCCATAGTCTGCATTATTGATCTTGTGTTTTGTGAATTTACCACACTGTATACTTGCACTTCCTCTGTGTACTTCACTTATAGCAGGCTAATCACTGAGAGGTAGAATTGCTAAAAGTTAAACACAACTGTGTGTAACTGGTTCAAACGGAATTAAGCCTTATGAAATGTGTGTGTTTCATATGGTAACATAATATGTTTTTATATAAATTAGTGTATAATTTTTACAAGAGTGTTTCATTTTGCACAGGATTTGAGGTGTTCTGCACATTGTGTGTATGGTTGTGCTAATTGTGTGTAGTGTTTTGAAAATCTGGGCCCTATTTTGAAAATCGTGCTTAAGCAATCATAAAAAAAAACTGTATTAGGACATGTCTAAGTGCCATAAGGTATTGTAGTAGGCCAATTAGTGGTTATCTATAATTACTATAAATATATTAGACAGTAACAGGAATTGTTTTTTTTCCACAGTGTGGTTCTGACAGAGCTGGATCAGATGAGGTGAACGTCTGAAATTTAAATGGGTTTGATTACTTCTCTGAGATCAATTTGTCTTGTCTAGCACTCGGTGTGTGTGTATGTTTTGAGTGAGTGTGAAATGACAGGCCGGATATAAATAGGGTGGAAGTCACGCAGGTTAAGGGGAAGCGAACTTGTGGTCATTTATTATGAATGACATCGCCAGACCACCCTTGGTGATGGGGGCCAACACCACATGAGAGAGCGAGTGACTGAGAACAAGCAAAGTGACAGAGTGAAAAGGATGAGACAGAGGAGAAAAGCTTACCGAGAGGAGAGCGAGAAAGTGAGACAACATTTGAGGAAGATGGTTATGTATGGTCAGAACCAGATTACTCAAAATTGTAAACTGGAAAAAATAGGGTTGTGATTTTTTAAGTTGATGAGAGATGTGTGATAAGATTTTTTTTCCCCTTGCGCAGGTAATAAGTAATTAATCACATATTCATGAACCAATCCTGAACCAAAGTTCAGCAATAAGTTATGAAAACTGCACTGATCTAAGTATGTGGATGTCTGTCGTCGTGTTGTTTGACTGAAGCACCTTAACCAAATATTCCCTCATGACTATGTGCTGTAGGTAATCTAAATGTATTCTATTTATAGCCTGAAAAATGCAGCATGTTTTGGATTGTGTTTAGATTAGGAGGAAGTAAACTGTCAAATGAGACAAGATTCTAGCAATTATAATACCACTTATGTGAATGTTTTTTTACCAGGATTATTAGACTGGTTTAGTGGTTTCCGTGATGGCAGACTAAGAAAACCCATGTCAAAAGGTAATATGTATTGAGTCCAAGCATGTGTGTGGGAGAGCTCTCATATCATTTAGTTTGTTTACACACCAAAACATGACACGCAGTAATTGGATACGTGGATAACAACCTGACAGCTGATAATGGGTGTGCAGTGCTGGAGATACGATAAGCTTTCTGACTTTGGCAATTATCTGCCCACCTTCTGTCTGACTGATACTTTATGCTGACATACTGATGAATATACCAATGCATATAGACTGGTCGTCATAGTAATCTGTGATAGCTATCTTAAAATTGCACGTATGTATGACTGACAGGGTGTGTGATTATTGCATGTAATGATGGGTTTCATATGATGTTTTTTCAGGTTTCAGTAACCACTGCATATATAAAAAACAATAATAAACAAACATATCTCCATTAGATATTATCCCAGCTTTATCACCTTTTCATTGTAGCGCAGAGGTCCCACCCACACGGTGGCAATCATCTGTTTAGGCTAAAGGGCATACCCCAAATAGTTACACTTACTCAGTTACTTAAGAAGAATAGGAGACCCTGACATACAACTTCGCCAAGGGGGCACGAAATGTTCATCCACGATGAAGGTTAGCTCCACTTTCATTCTGGCACTGTATTTATATAGGTTTTCAACATTTGCTGCAGGCCATCATAGCAACATCTATTCAATGTCAAAATGTTTGTTGGGTGATATTCTTGTCAGAATTAGGTATATAATAATGCTATTATCTGATGGCGTGAGAGAGCACTTGATATCGATTAACTGGTGGGTAACCATTAATATCGTGTAACATACAGAGCAACCGAACACCTAATGCAGAAGGCAAAACATGTTTGGTGTACAGTGGCATATAATCAATGTCCCACATAAATGGCTTTTCATGTTACTTCCAAACTGCCCAAGTTCGAAATCACAGATAAATGAACAAGCAGAAAAATACTTTTTGCTGTCACAACTTTATTAGAGCACAGTGATCCTGCATATTTGCACCACACCATACACACAATCTGCTAGATTACAGCTGTCATCGTACCATTTCAGCTTCATAAACATTTTTACAACTGTAATAGTTAACTGTATATGTACAGTATAAGCATGATTTTTATTGGAGGTAGCAGCAAAATGTGTTTGTATGTGCAACATGTATTCAGTTTGGCAGTGTCACAAACTGTATGTGCTTGAAAGCTTAAACTCATCAGCTGTCTGGTGGAGAACCATGCATAGCTGGGACCAGGGAGCTTCTCTGTTGCCAGGTTGTTTCTAATGTGTATCTCCTTTACTGGAACAGCAAGCTAAGCCTCCATTGCACTGGTATTAGCCATGCCCTCAGGCGTTCCTCTGGAAAACAGAGATGCTGTTAGCAAAAAGTTACAATACTGAATTGACTGTGAATATGAATATAAATTAATGAAGGAACACTGGTTGTCAGTGTAGGTCATGGTATGAGATAATATCTAAATGATTCTGATACAAGGAGATTAACACTATTCAAGGTGTATGCTTCATGGTGTGAAGAGATGACAAAGAGCCACCTGACACAGAAGGCATTTTGCTATGCTTTTATTGCATGATTTTCTATGCTGAGTTTTAAATTGTTTTATTGTTGTGGATGGGTTTACTTCCATGCTTTTATTGTGAATTTTCATTGTGACCGTTAATGCATGATTAACTTTCTGTTGCAGTGCATGTTACCCCTATTACCTCATGAGGGTGTAATCATGGTAACTGACGTGAACTGCTTCCATTCGAGCTTCACGCTGCTCATGCTCTGTTTCCGGTCTTACTTCTTCTTGGGTGTTAACTTGGCGCGTAAGAACCAAATCTTTGCATTAGTGCTCCCATCACTTGTTGGTGCAGCTATCTGAAATGATGACATTAAAAATAAATAAATGAATGAATTAAAAAAAAACACACACACAATGGATGTGTGGCGGCTACTAACTGTCCTTGACCAACGGCCATTCTGTGATTCTCCAGAATGTCCGGATGGCCAGCACACAACTCACCAAGGAAGACTGTGAACCCAGCAAGGGCTGCTGGGTTCACAGGAGTTATGGGGTGCTAGGAAAGTTGATATTGTGCTGGAAGCACTAGGTGAGGAACATAAATGCCATATTAGTGTCACTGAAGATAATGAAAGAGACCAGGTTCATAATTTTTTTTGCAGATTTAGATTCCCTTTATGGTATTTGAACTCAAACTCCAGTGTTGCACAGTTTTTCAGCTATGTACAAAAACCTGGTAAGACAGAGCTGTGGGAGCTCTTTTGCAGGATGTGGTGATACAACCCAGTGCCCCTCTGATGCTTCCCTGTAAGACAAGTTGTTGTTGGGGCTATGTGGCTATGTAAAGGTCCCCTGGCTCAATGTTGCATGGCGCAAGTCACAAGTTGTGTGGCATAACCCAGATGAAGATTTTGCTGCCATATGCCAGAAGGCATTACTGCTTCATGTGGAACATGGGGACTCACAACCAGAGGTAACATTCTCCTCCATGAACATCTCATGTGTCCCTCCTAAACCACATGGAGCATGTGAAATCACAGATGAAAGGACTCACATAGAAGTTGATGAGGGAAATCAAACTGCTGTAGGAGCAATGTCTCAGGTCACCTTAATGCAACAGAGTCTATTAGAGAACCATTTTACCCAGGCTAAAGTTGGGAAGGCCCCTGTAGTTTTCTAGTTTAACGCAGTTAATGGCCTTGAGATCTCTTACACTAGCTATGCTGTGTTAGACTTTGATGTAGAAGGTATCAAGATCCCTGAGCAGGGAGTTGCGAAAATCAAGTATGAACATTGCACACACCTAAAAGAAATGAACGTTGTGGCTGCCTGCTGGGATGCTCTCTTTAAATGGCCCAGAAAGACTGTTCTCTCACAGCAGTTGAACAACCAGAGGGTTTGGAGGAACGCCTTTGCAACCTGCTGGCGTATCAAGGCCACCATGGCACAAGACGGGTTGTTTGGATATGTGTGGCCAGCTAGCTGATGAAGCATCCAAGTCCCTCCAAGGAGTGAAGTGCTAATGTGGGGGCGTGCCAGAAACTAGCGACATGGGAATGGCCAGGACACAAGCAGTGGTAAAGAATATCAGAGTTCCTGTGATGATTTGTAACCCACATCCCTAGCGCTTGTCTATAGGTTGGTACCAGAAGCTGGGTAAGCTGTACCATGTAGATAAAACGGATGTGCATGGACATGTACATGGAGTTTTGCTGTAACTCATAAAGACCCTTTGCCCTTGCCCAGGATAGAAGAGACATACCAGTTTGACCTGAGCAGAGTGGTTCTCCACCCTGGACCTGGCCAGTGACTACTGGCAGGACATTTTTTTAGGCTAAATCTTAACTAGGTCTAATGGTTTTAGCTTATTCTATCTTTATTTTTTACTACTCAAGAACCTGCAAAATTCCATCTTGTCCTTGACTTTTTGTAACTTGAAAAAACTAATAATACCAAAAAAAAAAAAAAAAAAAATCTAGTATACATGCCAGCTAATTCTGCAATACCTTTAAAGGTACCAGGGTCATTCAGTTTGTAGTAGAAGCAAAGACAATTCATAGCTATCAGTGACCCTCTAAACAAAACTATTCCGTCATTGATTACAGTACTACTCCTGTAAGAAAAGGCCGTTATCAAGGTTATTGGCTGAGAGGAACAATGCAGCTACAGTACAGAAGAAATGAAAACCGCTCAGTTTGCACTGATGGGTTAATGCTTGAAATAGGCAAGCTATTCTGTTGATGGAATGAAATGTGTGGTGGAATTTCAACCCTATCACCATACCATGCATATCTCAAATGCTAAACACGTGCAGGCATACTGTGAGTCATATCAGAAATTGCAGAGAAATCCTCTTTTCCATTTGTTCACTGCTAACCTCATCTATGTCTTTTAAAGCATTAACACCCTCCTCTTTCTCCTCCACTTAACACAGCGGAGAGAGAGATCCAGAGAGATTCTCACATCATGGATTTTCATCTGTGCCTCCTTCACTTCACACCTGACTTGGTTATAGTGATATTTTGGTCATGGACGGCCAGTCTTGTCTTTTGAGAGGTCATTCAGTCATTCTCACACATTTTTCCATTGTGAGTTCTAACATTGGTTTGAATCCATTAGCTGTTTTAAGTAAAGCCTGCAGACACATCTTCATAGGCTGGTCTTTTTACTATAAAGTTTTTATCTATGCTGTTTTAATTTTTAACTGCTTAATTGTTTTAAATTGTTTTCTATGTTAAGTTTCAATTTTGCTTGACTTTTAATTGTTGCATTGTCTTAAATAATTTTTGCCTTTTGCATTTTTCTTGGTTTCTCTTTCATCCATTGTTTCTATTTCATGTTATTTTGTTTTGAAGCGCTCTGAAAATGTTGATTTTTTTCAAAATGATATAGAAGGAAATATTTCATTATTATTATTATTATTATTGTTTAGTAGTATTGCTATATTGTATAATAGTACTATTGTTGGTATTATTGTTTGGTATCTTTTTTAACATAATTTGAGTGCATCTCATATTCTTTTCATGATGCTGTGATGTTTTTTCCCTCCATTTTTTTTTCTCCATTCCATTTTGGGCTATGTGGTAAAATTAAGGTCAGATCAACTGGGATATTTGTGTCTTTCTCATGTTCCTTCGTCGAAGACAAAGGCTGCTTTTATATCATCTGTAGGCTATTTTCCAAGAAATGTTTGGTTGTACAGTATGTACGTATGTAGTATTCAGACAAACGGTTCTTACTTTTTGAATCAGTGTTTACAACGCGGAGAAGTATTGTGTAAATACACTGTTAGAGAATTCCATCTTTAGCACCCTTTACACACACGCACACACACACACACACACACACACGGGGGCCAAGAGACAACCATCTCAGTCTTAATTGAAAGATGTAATCTTGCAAATGGAAGCCATGAAACATTCAGAGGGTGTGTGTGTTTGTGTGTAAGCCCCGAGAGACTCACTGAGAGACACTTCTGTCGAAATGAAAAAAAAAAAAACCCACTAGTGACCTCCCCTCCTCTTCTTCCTTTTTCATCCTTCTTTACTCTGTTCTCCTCTCTCTTCCCTACCTCTTCCCTCTCTCTTCCCTACCTCTCCTCTGCTTTCTTGGCTTCTCCCCTTCCTCTCTTCCTCACACCTCACTCCTGTCCTGCCAACATCCTCTACCCCTCCCATCTCCTTTTCCTTCACTGGCTTAGTTTGCCCTTTTTCTTAATATCTTCTGTTTCTCAATATCTGTCCCCATCTCTCACTTCCATTGCTCCCCTGTCATCCCACACACTTGTCCACTCCATCACTGTGATTTCTGCTCCTCCCATTCGCACTCGCTCCTAATAGGTGCCTCCTCCCTCAGCCTGCACCCTCATGTTTTTTATGTCTTTGATATCTCTTCTTTCTTCTGCTCATGAGGCCCTGCTACCATCCATCGTGCCAAACAGCATGTTGACAGTAATAGCTTATTTTTTTCTCTCTTTCTCTCTCTCTCTCTCTCCCTCTAAGGCTCTCCCCTATTTTGACCCGCTGAAATTTCCATTTTAGTGTTTTATTGGCATGGAAGTTCACAAACAGTGTTGCCAAAGCTTCAAGACAAATCTACATTATATTCCCCCGCCCTTCTCAGTTTATATGTGTGTGTGTGCACGTGCGTGTTCGTGCGTATGTGTTTGTTTATCAGTGCCTCGACAGAGGAGGATCTTGGGTAACTGTCGACCCAGACAGACCTTGCTGTGATGAGACAGCGCTGATCATGATGGAGGGGCTGTGTGTGCATGCGTGTGTGTTTGTGTTTGTGTGTGTATGTGTTTGTGTATTATAATTTGCAACAGTAACATTACCAGCCGTGACAACAAATTTTTTTTTTTATAGTTCAAAAGGGCAAACAGTCAAAGTTATCTTTATTATGCTAGATGCAAAAAAACTGCAAAGCTGATTCTAAACAGGTCACATTTGTTATCCATCGCCATGGCAGCACGTGGACTTTAAAGCTGAAATTATAGCTGCTGCGCAGCAATGGTCGGGGCCGGGCAATTTTAGGCAATTCTGAGGAACAAGTGGAGAATAGGAAGATGAAAAGAAAGATGGCATTTTAATGTGCATCTTGCATCAGTTGAGGCTTGAACTCACAGTTTCTGGCATGCAGGACAAGACTTTATCTCACTGAGCTAATTGACAAGTGTCAATTCATGTGAGGCTTCACAAATTGACTAAGCCAGTCACATGACAGCAGCCGCCTATGCATGGAAAGACAGATTTCAAACCTGTAGAAAAAAAAATCAGTCATCAAGACAAAAATCTGACATATGATACTGTAGATCATGACCTTTTATTAAAGAAGTTGCAAAATTATGGTATTAGAGGAACTGCTTTGTCCTGGATACGGAGCTATCTAAACAACAGGCAGCAGTATGTGGAAATATATAAATCTAAATCACAGCTAATGAAGATTACATGCGGAGTGCCTCAAGGCTCAGTATTGGGACCACTGTTATTCATACTGTATATTAATAAGATATGTGAAGTGTCTAAAGTCATGAGAACAACTCTTTTTGCAGATGATATGAACTTACTGTGTTGTGGAAACAATTTTGAGCAACTTTTGGATATAGTAGAAAAGGAACTGGGGAGGATGAAAAATTGGTTTGATGAAAATAAATTAACGCTTAATCTAAGAAAGACAAAATTTATGATTTTTGGTAATTGATCTACTAAATCAAGTAAGAAACTCATGATAAATGAAGTGGAAATTAAAAAAGTAAATGAAATCAAATTCCTCGGAGTAATAATAGATAACAAATTAAGCTGGAAGCCACATATACATTATATAAAAACTAAAATATCTAAATCAACTGCAATACTCAATAAAGCCAAAGACCTCCTAAACCAAGCCTCCCTTTACACATTATATTGTTCATTCATTTTACCATACATGTGCTACTGTGTGGAGGTGTGGGGGAATACATACAAAACAAACATTGACCCAATATTCATCCTGCAAAAAAGAGCTATACGAATTGTAAATAAAACAAAATACAGAGAGCCGACAAACCCACTTTTTATTAAATTGAAAATATTAAAATTCAGAGATTTAGTTGACTTCAAAATGATTCAATTTATGTACAAGGTTAAAAACTGTCAACTACCAGCTAGTATCCAAGAGTTGTTCCAAATAAGAGAGAGTGGGTACAATTTGCGGGGAAGCTTCATATTTAAGAAACCACCAGTCAGGACTAATATGAAATATCATAGTGTTACAGTCAGGGGAGTTACTCTGTGGAATGAATGTAGTGATGAGTTGAAAGCATGTAGTAATATATCCAAACTGAAGACACTGTACAAAACGAAGATACTGCGAGCATATGAGATGGAACAGTAATGACTTGAGTCTTGTTTTTTGTTTTGTCTTGTTGTTGCTTATAAGCAACAACAAGTTTTATGTATATGTATATATGTATATATATATATATATATATATTAAAGT
>OMLB01044218.1:0-20615 GCA_900302555.1 Myripristis jacobus | reverse complement strand
CTGGTTCTGTTGAATCCAAATGAATATAAATTTTCTGTCTCCAGAATGGAATCCTTCACTACTGTGGCTTCCAAGTCCTGGCCCCTCAGATCTTCTGGGCTCCAAACCACAGCCCCTCTGAAGTCCGAAGCACGATGCTGGAGGCCTGGCGTACACGACTGCAGGGCCTCCTGGGAGAAACACCCCTCTCCTTTATTCCCTCGAACTACTTTGATGGGGAGAAGGGTTTCCAGCTGAAGCCTGATGTCCAGGAGAAGCATGCCAGCAAAGAGTTTGGTTTGACAGTGGGAACCCACCTTGGCAAACCACTCCCACCCAACAGCCAGGTCAAAGCTGGGGTGTAAAGACGAGTACTGATGAGTGGTCGCCTGATTCTGTGTACATAATGCAATAAAAGCGCGTACTCAAATTCTCACTGTGCCTTGATTGTGGAAACAATGAATGTCTGTGTCAATACTTGAGTAACAGGACTTGCATGGTCATTCTTAAACAAACTCAAGTCCTACATGCCATCTGGCACCATGTAGTTCAAGTGTTTGTATTATGTCTGTACAAACCTGCTAGCGTGCAGGTTTGAGCTCTACTCCTGCAAGTGGTGCAGCACTTTTCCCAGAGAGGCAGCTTTTGTTTGGCTACGGAGGAAGGGGGAGGCGGGGTGGGGGGCACTTGAGGAAATGGCCTTGCGCTCTGATGTTCACACAGGAGCTCTTGGTAAATTTCACAGCTGAGGTCTCACAAGGTCATGTTTGTTTACAGAGCCAGGTCAAGACAATCACCTGTCTCTGGACCTCAGTGTGCTGACAGTCAATCCAAACAAACTCAATAATCCTCAAGCCTCATAGTAACATTGAGTAAAATCTGTCTCTGTGGTTGGAGTCTCTAGAGAACTCCATTCATCTGGAAATGTTTCTGAGCACACGCCCTTCTATACTTTAACATATGTTAGTGGTAGATGAGGATGTGGTCAGATTTGTTTGGAAGAGCAACAAAAAAACAGCCTAAATTGCATGTGTCAGTGTTACTTTTTTCAATATCTGTGTGAATCATTGTCTAAGACAGGCAAGAAACTTCAGAATTGAGTTGGAGCAGCCTGGTATTGGGACTTGGTGTGTTTTGTGTATGTGGAGATCAGTCTCCGATCCGGTGCCCATCCTGCTCTCCCATTGTCCGTCCCAGTTCTCCCACCCTGGCTGTCTGGAAGGCCATTCTTCACCAGTTCAATGGGAGGAAGTGGGCACCCTCTTCCCAGGCACAGAACAGACGTCTCCGGAAAAGCAGTTATGCTCCATTTAAAGCTCAAATACACATTCATTCAGAAAAATCTTAGTCATATGATGCTGAGGGGCAGGTGGACTAAACATACAAACCTCTACTACTAAAAACTCCCCCATGAGTCTACCAAACATGTATGAAGACTGGTTTTGTATAAACATAACTATGAAATGGAAATGTTTCCCGTACTGTAATCAATAACTTTTATGTGTAAACCTATGCTGTATGCAATTTTGGCCCTTTTGCACACTTGCTACCCCAATACTGAGGCAACATTTGATTGATGAGCTAGAATGTTATGGCTTGCTGAGCCAAAAGAAGCTGATGTGATTAATATGTTTTCTGTTGACTGTTGGGTGTTTTGATGGGGCAGTAAATGAGTTCCTGTGTTTGAGCCAGATGTGACAGGGTTAACAACAGGCCAGCCATTAAACATTTTGACCCATAAAAAGGGTAGGGCTTAAGCAAGAGGGAGATTTGAGAGAGAATGAGTGAGTGAGAGAGGACATGGAGATGTGAGAGAAAAAGAAGCAGGGGGAGAAATTGCTGTTTACGGGGTGAGAACAGAGGGAGATTTATACCATCCATGTGTTATCCTTTCACTCTGTCAGAGGCTACATTAAAATCTAATCAATTATCCCTCAACTACAAAAACACACAGGTTGTCTAACGCTGTGGTTTCACATATGTGAGGAAAACGAGACGCAGTTCAGGGCAGCTCTATTAAGATTGGCAGCAGGAAAGGTTTGTAATGAACCACTGCTGGTGTATACCTGCTCTCCTCCCCAAAGCCCTTCACCCCGCCGTAGGAAAGGATTACACTTTCCTCCCTTTAACCGAAGGTCCAAATGCCCCCTCTACCTTCATCTCATAGTGCGTCCATTGTGTGTTCCCCTCCATTATGGAACTGAGGAATTTGCCCAGTCTGACATCCGAGCACAATCTGCCTTCAAAATAGGGCAATCACACCAGGTTCCCAAGTCCAATTTGTCTTGGGACATGTAGACTGGTTCCCACAGTCCTTGTTAATGCAATGAATTACAAGACCCATGTTGTCCTCTCAGTGAAACAATACTTTAGACCCATGTAAATACGCCTCTTAGGAGTTTGTGGAAGTGATTTTACTTCAGGTAACAACATGTTACTGTTTACTCACTGAAGCAGAGGACACACACATAACGCCAGACCCTAGACTTCAGTCTTCTTTGTTTAGGGCCCCCTGCATGAGAGGAGATGTTTTTATAGACTTCTCTCAAACATTCAGGGCATAAAGTACATACATGTTTGCATTTGTAAGTTTGTGTGCATGGCAGAGATGTCTCTCTACGGGTACTTGGCTCATGCTTACGGCCTCGTGAGGCTCATGTTTTGTTTAACAGTTGCTTAGATAAATGATAAAGAGCTGGACCACAACAGCTGTGGAGGAACATGACTTCAAATATAGGAAAGGAGCTCTGTGTTCTGCAAGGGGCATAATGAAGTAAGGGAAAACAAGAGCGAAAAAATAACAAACTCTAACTCTAAATCCTTCCTTCCTATTTTTCCTGAACTTCTGGAGGACATGTCTTTCATCTTTTACTCTTTCTTCCTCACCTCCATCCTTCCTTTGTGTTAGTCTCCTCCTTTCTCAAGTGTGAATATAAAGAAAACCACTGAGATTGACTTACACCAGGGGCTTTCATGCACCTTTTGCTCATTAGAGATTTGAATGTTCACCAGCTCCATGCTCCTGAAAGGGGGGTGGGGGAAATTTAACCAGGCAGTGCCTCACACATCCCTAGAACAGGCCCCTGACAGGCACTTTACTCTGCTGGGTTACAAGTGATACAGCCCAGGCAAACCTGCACTTTGCAACTCTGAAACCTCACACGGAAGGCCTGCCATTACGGTTTTGATGAAAGGATGGGCATCACGCTAAGCCTCCATCCTAGCTCTGATGGATAGAGCGCCTGGTACTGGGGGGCTGATGTGTAAACCTGTTTCATATTTAGAGGCAAAGGTTGAGTGTGACTGGGAGGCTCAGGGAGGGTTTTGGTGGTTTAGGGCGTCAGAGCAGGCTCAGGGAGTGACAGGGTTAAGACTGTAGTCAGCCATTACACTCCTCTCTAAATCCCCTCTATTTTGTAATGAAAAGCAGATCTCTACCATCTCCACCACAGACTCCAAAGTGATGGGAGAAACAGACACATGGTGAGCGCTATGCATCCCCTCCCTCCCTCACCTTTGATCCCTCACTCCACCGATGACTCCTCTTTCTCCCCATCGCTGGTACAATCTCTCACTGTCTGTGTACTCCGTCTCCCTGCCTATTTTTCTTCCCGTCAAACATCAGTATAAACAAGCAAAAGTTTGTAAGACTACAAATGGCTCATATGTTGTTGTCTGTGAGTAACAGATGTAACTGGGGCTCAGGGTTATAGATGTGACTTTGGGGAAGAGCAGAATGGATGAATGGCAGTGCTAGCATCAGTGTCCCTAGCTAGGAGCTGCAGGCACACAGGGCTCAACTCCAGATGCTTACTGGGTTGCCACATCCTGGCTGTAATCCCCCTGCAGCGCCTCATTCGCTCGTGCATATGTGATCAGTGGGTAGGCCATGAATGGGAACCACCTGGGACAGAAAAAAATAGCTAGAGGTAATTTTCCATCATGCATTGCTCCGGTGGCTCAGATCAATCATATCTGCCACACAGGCCTTCACAGTATATTTACAGTATATATCAATTTACTCGGTTTCCACTGAAATAAATCAGTGTCATTCTGCTGGCTGAATATGCAGCATATTTATCTAAATTATTTACTCTATCAGCTTGTTTTTGTGTGGTGTAGTGTTATGTTTATATCCAATAAAGCCTGCAGTGTTTGGTCTTCTCTCTGAGCTCATGCTGTTGAAGAACATCACATCTCTGGAACGTTACTTTGTCTATGATAAGTCTGTCTGTTTACTGTAGACGCTATGCAGAAGTTTAAAACTTGAGTTAACTGGTGAACTTTATCCCAGTGACAGGGATACAACACTGAACCTTTCATGCACAGCTGTAGGCTAGCAATGCAACACCTACAGGTAGCACAGTTGCTATAACTGCCACTGCAGGCTTTTTAAAAATCACAGCGCATTCCAACAGTCCTGATGGGCCGTTTTTCATTTGCCGTGACAGGAGAATAGTGGCGAAAGTCAGTCACCTTATCTGTGAACTCTGTATCATCAGCATGGAGTGGCAACATTTTCTAAAGCAAAACATCAGGCTTGTCAGGATAAGGTTACCAGATTACAGCTGCAAGCGTTCGAGAACACAGTGTGACAGACACCAGTCATGCCCCATGCAGACAGATTCTGTTGTTATGCACTCACTAATTCATAGTGGACACTCAATGTCCCCCAAGGCAAAACTTTCCGCTGCTCTTACCTGCCTTCTATATAATCCTAATGGCCTGGCTCATATTATTTATTATGGTATATGTGTGTGTGTATGTGTGTGTGTGTCAACACTCTGGTAACTGCACTATGCTTGTGAAAAACAGAATTTATGACCTTTGGAATGAAGATACAACTGCAAAGTGAGGTCATTTTGGTCAATCATCATTTCTTAAAGGAGCTAGTATAGGGTTGGGTCTTGAGTGTAAGGTTTAGATTAGAATTAGGATTAGGTTTGGTTGGAAAGGGTTACGAGTAGGCATGTCGTGGTGACAGTTAAGTTTAGGGAATGAAACTAGTTTATGGAAAGTCCTCATAAGGATAAAAGTGCAATGACGTGTATGTGTGCATGTGTATGTGAAGAAAGAGTGTAGGTGAACCCAAGCTTGTAAACCGAGGTTTGGGGAAAGCAAGGCTTGCTTTTGTTTGAGTTACTATGCGGAGATGATAGACAACTTGACAAAGTTAATGGGCTGTATGAGCTATGGTCGTTCATAACAGCCATGCGTAAAGGCACTGACAGATTCAGTGAGGTCAGCGAGGAAGAGAGAGAGAAAAAGAGACTGAGACAGAAATACAATATTCAAGACAAAGTGCTATGAGGTAACCCGAAAACAAGTATGTGCATACCTGTTTAACACAAAGGCTCTTGGTAAACTCTCACTTTTCCTGCATGTTTGACATTGCGGTGCTTCTCGAGTTTCACCAGTCCATTCATTGGCTGGTGTGAGGGAAGGTCTGCCAATGTGTGGAATGCCTTGATTGCTGCATTACGTGACAGATGAACTCCTTCTGCCAAACACACACCTGCATGAACATAACCCAGAGAAACACAAAAGATCACCTGATCATAAGCATGCATGATACCAACAACATCACAGCACTTCCTCCCCAAAGCCAAAGTCAGAAGAACCTGCTTGAAGTCTCTAACAACAGCCAACCTCCCTTACCTTGTTTGTCCCAATGGCAGACAGAGCCTAAGGATGGTCCTGTTGGTCTGTCTGTACGCCCATCTGTCCATCCATCTGTCTGTCTGTCTGTTCGTTTGTTCAACATTTTTCTCCAAGGAAACATATCTCAAAATCTGCTAGAGAAGAGAAGCCCCTGGGCTTACTTCAGGCACACTCACATCGAGCCAGGGATGTAAGTTAAAATGCCTTTAATCCCTTTATATTTCAAAATCTACTGGGCTTTGCTCCGTGCCAGCTTCCAGGCAGAATGCCAACTTTGCACAGAAGATATCACAAAATGTAACTGTTGTGATATTTTGGTGCATTATGCTCCACAAAGGAAGATTCCTCTTGATCGTGGAGACTCTATGACCTTTCCTGTAGTGCCACCCTCAGGTCAAACATTTTACTTGTGTAAAACATACAGAATCTCTTAATATAATAGATGGGTTGCTAAGTCATTTGCTGAGCATACTCAAGCTGCCCAGGAAATAAACCAAACCTATTTTGGTGTCACCATCACCTTGGCCACCCTCAGGCCAAAATGTCCAATGTGATATCTCACAATTTACCGGGCAGATTGTCAGATTTGCACATTCATGGTCTTCTTCATTTTGGTGAACTTATGACCTTCCTGTAACACTGGACTGTAACACTTTACAGTCAAAACATCACGATTTTGATGACACCATTACTTTTGCTCTAATGCCACCCAACGTCAGATTTAATACATAAAAGATGGTAGATTGCGATGAACCCTGTCAACTTTGGGGATCTCATGACCTTTTCCGTAGTGCTACCCTAAGGCCAAAATGTACTAACCTCACTCAGCCACAACTTGAATTCCCCCTACATACACCAAGAGCCTGCACTTGTTTTATTTACAGCTCTTTCTCTTCCCTCCCTCACATTCAGCCCTCCCTCACACACTCCATCCATTCTTATCCTGCGTGCAATCCTTATTCAGTTTTGACTTCATGACCTTCGAGTCTTTCACTTCCTGTCTCCATATCACAAATTAATTATACAATTTTGTGAAAAATTGTTTGAGGTTAGAAAGCTAAGCAGGGGGAACGGAATGAGGAATGGATTTTGACAGGGAGTAGAGAGAAAATGAGGGTAGGGAGAGAGGGAGGACCTGCAGAACAGGAGAGAGGTCGACTGTTGATAGTTAAGATGGTGTTAAGAATAAGTTTGAGAGGGACTCTGAGTGGAGATTTGCATTAAAATACGAAGTGTCTCCCTGACCTCTTACTGTGAGGCAGAGCAGTCATTAAGAATAACTCCCTCAATATGTCTTTCCCTGTTTTCTGCATCTACTCCCCCCACCTCCGCCTCCCTGCCCCCCCAAACTGTCTCTCCTTCTTTACGCCATTTCCCTCTTGCTGCCTTCCGCTTTTTCCGTCCCCATATCTCTTGATCATGTTGTTTATCCACATCTGTGTAAAACATGTTTGTGATGACCTTGGCCCTGTTTAATGCGGGGGCAGTTGCGAGTGGCCACCCTGCGTGGATGGTCTCTCGAAAAACTACCAACTTGACCACAGCAGCAAACATATCTGTGTTTGAACTGCAGATAAATAAAACTCTAAGTTGTTTAGTATCAGCTTAAATATGTCTACGTATGTTGCTGAACCACAGCATTCATTAGATCGCGATGTACCCAAAGTACATTCCACCAGGCCAGGTCATGTGGCAAGAAAGATTTAATTTGATTCAATTTGATTTGCTTCATATTATTTCATGTACTTTTTCAGACAAGTACATTTATCATAAGTATTTCTGAGCTGTATGGCCTTTTCTCAGACATCACACACACACACACACACACACACACAGATACACACTCACTCACACGCACACACACACACCCCTGCTGTTCTCAGAGGAACCTCTCCGTCCGGCCTGCCTGTGAATGAGGACTGCAGAACAGAGGTTGGCAGCAGTTTGCAGGGCTACGGATGCTTATCAGAAAGGCTTACAAATCCCACAGATGCTCCTGATATGGAGGACAATGGATATGCGTGCGTGGTGGGAGCTCTCTTTAAAGCCTTTCAACAAACTTCACTAGTCTGCTCTTTTATGAGGTCAGAGTCACCACCTTACTGTATTTCATCATTGAATGCAGGGCGTACAATCATAATAAACCCCAGGCGTGCAACCTTTGCCTTTCACTGGTGTCTTTGTCCTCAGCAGACATGCCTACCACATTGATTCAAGTGACCGTTTGTCTCACCGAACACGGTTGTCAAAAGTATTCCTTTTGTTTATGCTTTCTCTGAGAGTATCATGTCATGTTTCGTTAATTCAAGAGTCCGGCCAGATGTTGAGTGGGCCAGATGATTTTTTTTTTTTTGATTAAGTCCACAAGCATTTCTGGTCCCACTTTCTGGCTTTGTAATTTCTGTCATTAGGGTGTGACAGTGGTTCTTGGGGTCAAGCGTCCTGGTGAGAGCAGCTGCTTGGCCAGCAGAGTTGCAGGTGAGCCCTCAGTTAACACACAAGCCACCCACAATGCTTTGTGCTGCTTCCAAGAGGATGTGCCTAAAGTGATACTGAATGCTGAGGCTCAACAATGCTGATGACAACAAAACAAAAACAAGCTCACTGCACCTGACTGTGCTGCTCGTATTTTTGGGACAAAGCTGGGACAATTATTTCCACTCCTTAAAAAAATGTGTAGCTTTATTCAGCTTTATTTTATGGGTGGATTAATCACAATCACTCTTTAGAATCTTGTTGTCCAATCCCTAGATGAACTTTCTTTCTTTCTTTCTTTCTTTCTTTCTTTCAACCTGCCATTAAGTCATTTGTCCGTTATTTTATTTTATTTTTTATTTTTTTGGATGTTCGTTACAGAAAGGGTGTTGCAGTTTCCTTTGTGTGACAACAGATCTGGTTTGGAGGGACAGGAAGACTGAGCTTGTGGTTTACCGGATAGGCCAACTGGTTTCAGGTTTAGGTGACAGGCAGAGAGCTGTGGGAAGTGCAAGGCGGTGGTGCAGCACCACCTCTGATACACCCTTACTCCTGTAATGAATGGTTTACAACCTTGTGCGTCATTGCTCTTACGTTATCATGCATATTACTGATTTGCTTTAATAGTTTTGTGATTTACAGGTTAGAACCGCCTTTAACATTCAATACCCTACATTATGGTACTGCACTTACATTCCTTCATAAAGTTATTTCGCCTTATAAATTTGAGCACCATGAATATTTCAGTAGGTGCATGCAGCCTCTTGAAGAAGTTAAGTCTGCTGTATATGCAAAGGTGGAAAGCGCACAGCAGTCTTTTTTTTTTTTTTTTTTTTCCCCTCGGCCGAAACTTCCTGGCCGCTGTGTATTGAGGCTCTGAAGTGATGCCGCGTTAATATGAATGGCTTTTCGGACCTACCTCGTAGGCGTAGCTCTTCGGGGTATCAGTGGGAAGTGCAGCAAGGGGAGCAGCAGGCTCAGATTCACTTCAGGAGGTAGAGGGAGACACAAGCACAGTGCCGTGGAAACCTCATCACTCATCAGCAAAACTCATAAGCGAAAACTACTCTGTTCTTCAAAAGAGGAGACTTCAAAGGGACGGGGACGACTCTTAATAGCAGGTAAGCTGCTAAAATGAGTTCAAGTGAGGCAAACACCTCTTTATTATGACCTAGTTTCACGGCTTTCCAGCAACATAGAAAAGTTACACTGTCTTACGGATGCTCAATACCAGTCATTATCAATGCTCACTCTGCGTAGGAATATAATCTTTTTTCACATGCATTGAAAAAACAGACTCCTTTCTTACAAAACATTATAGAATAGTGATAAACCCATTCAGGTCATTATATGGTCTAATGCCTATTGACTAGGCCACTGACACCCTCTAGTATAAATATCCTAGGAATATTATAGGGATTTTTGGCGATGGCCAGTTGTCTCCTTGATGTTTTCTGCTTTCCAGTGTGTTTGGCGGCACGTTGCGCAGATTACCAGCCTATTCATTCAAAACAGAGTTGGCTACTGTGTACCGAGGCTGACATCTGATAAGAAAAGTTTGTCTTCAGCTGATACAAATCAAAAGTGTCAACGAGGTTGTTCTCAGATCTTAGATCTTTCATTTGATTCAGCACTCGTGCGTAATGACGAGAGACGGAACTTTTTAATACACAAAATTGCGTCATAGATATTACGGCAGCAACATCTTAATTTGCAGGGAGAGACGTTGACCAGTGTCAGAAAGTTAACTTTTTTTTTATAATCTCACTAAAGCAAATTAAGGGAACTTGTTTGACACGTCGCACCTGCAGCTTTTTCCTCTGCAGAATTAACACATGAAAAACGGCTTAAGACGCTCATTATTTTCTGTGTATTGAAAAACAAAAGCCGCCTTACATCTATTTCGGCTAAATGGTAATTGGATGCTATCGGATTGTGTATGAGAAAGTGTGCGTGTGTGTGCGACACAGAGAGAGAGAGAGAGAGAGAGAGAGAGAGAGCGCACTCCACTATCTGATGGTATGAGTGTGAACCGGTTAATTGTCTTGAAGCCTGTGGGGTTACCTGGCACCTCCACGTATTTTCCATATAATAGAAAGGAATTAGATAGAGGCCACTGTGAGGGATTATCTTAGCATACAAAATCCCCTTATTAGAAATGAATGGTATTCTCCAGATGCATGAAGTAATGGAAACTGAGATTAAAAGTGAGGTCTCCTCAAAACGGAATTATTACAGACAGTTACAAAATATAGACATAAAAAGATCCCCAGGGGGCAAATGTATTTATGTGCCATCAAAAAATGCCTTTCTCTTTCATCAGTCTCTGCATTCTTTGTGCCAAAGATGCTGTATGGAAGCAGCAGCAATTCCCACTCTCTTCCACAGACAGCTGTCTGAGCCGGTCACATTTCACTGCACTCTAGCGTGCTGTGTCACCCAGTGGTCGGTGACCCTAGTTTTTAACCGTGGTCAGGCTGTGTTGCAGGCGTTAAACCTCCCACTGGTGTTTCCACACATTTCACTCTGTGGGCGTACATATTGGTCAGGGGCAACACAGGCGATAAGCCACTTGCACACTGCTTTTGACCTCTCACCTCTGATCCCTTACACTCTGGCTGCCACTCTGAGGAAACAAGAGAGACATCACATGAAAAACTGCAAAGACAAGACACACTCCCGTACTGTTGGCTTATTCTCAGAGGAGTCAGACAGTTTTATTGGCAGGCTGAGGTGCTTTTGCACATTGCTTGGCTCCTGCTGGCTCACTCTGTGCATATATGAGGATGTGCACCCTGCATTTGTGTGTGTGTGTGTGTGTGTGTGTGCATCTGTATGTCTCATTAGTTTCAGATGTTATAAGCTGACGTATTCAAGGGGGCTTTTCTTTGATCCTTTGGGCAGTGACAGCTCCTCTCACCCTTCCTTGCAGGTCCTCTTGCCTTGTTGACATATAGGAGAAATATGGGAAAATTTCTTACTATAACAGCCACATAAAAGGAAAACATTCTTTAAAGTGGCATCAGGTTTCCCATCCTGACCAGCGCTCTATCTTGGAATGCCTGGAACGCCCCGGAAATACATTCTGTTTGGGTTTCGCGACCCCATTTCCTCCTGTCTAATCTGCACTCTGTGCTTTTGGGGCTAATGTAAACATTTATTATGCTGCTCCTTGACTGCACATCAAACATGGAAAACTCCTTCGTTCCTCTTTTATTACACGGCAACAGAGACCCTTTATGAACAAATGAAAGCTGTGTTTTAACGAGTTAACCACATTAAGATTTTTTAGGATCTGGTGGCACACCACGAGTGGCTTTTGTGGTTTAATATCTAATGCCATTCATATCCTTGCTGCATCTCATAATGTACTAAAAAAACAGCCATGCTTTATGTAACAGAAAATTGCTTCTCAGTTGTGAGTCCAGAAATCTGCTCTTCAAATGAAAACAAGTATGGTAGTGTGTAACGGTTAGATCTTTATCTATGTATACTTATATTTTAGTGCAATGTGAGAATTGATGAGTTGATGTCTTGTTTCCACAGGATCTGTTGTAGTGACAGGTGGTGTCTGTTTCCTCCCAGTGGTCTGTGGTGGTTTTCTCCCAGGGCTGAAAGATGAGTTTGAGCACCAGTGAGCTGGAGGACCTGTGGGAGTCGTGGGGCGACCTCAACTTCTCCGACCCCTTCAGCAACATATCGAGTGTGGATGCAATGGTGTGTCCCACAGCATTCAACCGCAGCGCTCTGCTGTACTCCATGTGTGTCCTCTACATATTTATCTTCATCGTCGGCCTGGCTGCTAATGCCCTGGTCCTCTGGGTCAATGTCCGTGCGCAAAGAGACTCCACCCCTCGGCACGAGACGCACATGTACATTGCCCATTTGGCGGTTGCAGACCTGTGCGTGTGCGTCACTCTGCCTGTGTGGGTGAGCTCGCTGGCCCAGCATGGCCACTGGCCCTTGGGTGAGGTGGCGTGTAAGCTCACACACCTGCTGTTCTCCGTCAACCTCTTCAGCAGCATCTTCTTCCTGGCTTGCATGAGTGTGGACCGCTACCTGAGTGTGACACAGCATGGCGACGGCGAGGGCGGCCTGCGCAGGAAGTTGATTCGCCGCAGTGCATGTGTTGGGGTGTGGCTGCTGGCGCTGGTGGCTTCGTTGCCTGACACCTACTACTTGCGTACGGTGAAGTCATCACATGGGGACACCATGCAGTGCAGACCTGTGTACCCGGAGGAAAATCCCAGGGAGTGGATGGTGGGTTTGCAGCTCAGCTTCATCCTGTTGGGCTTCATACTCCCCTTCCCTGTTATCGCTGTGTTCTACACCCTGCTGGCCAGGGCCCTCAGCTCCTCCTCCTCTGCTTCCTCCTGCTCCTCTTCTTCTTCTGTCGTAGAGCAGGAGCGCCGCGTGAGCTGCAGGGTGATCCTGGCCTACATCGTGGTTTTCCTGGGCTGCTGGGGGCCTTATCATGGCGTGCTTCTGGTTGATGCTCTGTCACAGCTGGGCCTGGTGCCTCTGACCTGCGGCCTGGAGAATGTGATCTATGTGGCCTTGCACCTCACCCAGTGCCTGTCATTGCTCCACTGCTGTTTCAACCCCATCCTCTACAACTTCATCAACAGGAACTACCGGTATGACCTCATGAAAGCCTTCATCTTTAAGTACTCCACCAGGACGGGCCTGGCCCGCCTCATTGAGGCTTCCCATGTGTCTGAGGCTGAGTACTCTGCAGTAGCTATCGACGTCCCGCCACAGATCTGAAACTGACACAACCCAACGAACATTTGTAAAACACTGTGTATAAACCTAAAAGACTATTACATAACATAAACCTATTTCAACACAGATTTTTTTTCTATCAGAATCTCAGTCTGAACAATCCAAAACTGAAAAGAAGGAAGAAAGAAGGCTATCATCCACTTCATGGAAGTGTTGGTCTGAGCCAGGTTGTTCAGTTTCATGTATGAAAAAAAGCTTACGACTGACTGTTAGCAGCTTATCAACTTTGATAGATTGATGGAAAATAGCACTTAGATTGAAATTGGACTTGGTGAATGATTCTGTTTAAAGGCTGTGGTGACTGAGGTCATAGAAATGTTGTCACTAACTTGTAAAACTAAAACAGAGACTATAAACTTGTACTTCTTTGTAGCAGAGGCCAAACAATCATTGTTACAATATTTTGTGTTTAGTGATTGAGTTTGTGTGTGTGTATGTGTGTGTGTGTGTGTGTGTGTGGGAGCAGTGTGTATGTTAGGGGGGTTGTAGAAATCCTCCCCTCAACTTTGTGCATAGTCTAATGGGCATTGAATACTATTGCTATTGGCAGATTAGTGTTGTTACTCTTTTTGTATCAAATCATATTTATATATTGTTTAATTTTGTTGCATCCCTCAGTTTTTACACTTTGATGTCTTATTGATGCTCCACTTTTCATACAATGCTGCCTCATCATCATTTTAGTTGAGCCACTGACTGGCACAATGTTTCAGTCCTGCTGTTTGATTAAACACAACCTCATTTCTCATCAGTTGAATCCTTCAGGCAAATAACAGCATAAATACACTCCAAGTTCTTTCATCTGACTAAGGTGTTATTATCTTAAAAAAAACACACACAGTCTGCTCTGCACATTTATAATTAAAGTAGGTAGGAGATGGTGTAGCTGGAAATGATTAAGTAGTGCATTTTTTTTTCTCAAATATATCCAAGCTGATATGAGTCTTTGTCTGAAGGCTTCAATTCCTCTTCCTCATCTGCTGCCTTTAAGGACTACTGAGCTGAAAGAGCACACAGATATGACTTATCATTTTTTGAAATACACAGTATGAAATAATGGCTGAGTTTAGCGTCAGTGTTAATAGTATAAAAGAGACACATGTTCATGTGGTATCAATCCTGCTGCATCAGCACACTAGTCACAGGCAGCGATGCCTTAATGACCACAAACAGCTTTACTGCACTCATAGGCAGCATCTGTGGTGTGCAGCCACCAAGTGTTTATTATGGACCAAATTGCAAAAGCATAACCATGTAACTCTTTACGTGCATGCATGTGTGTACTTGTAAATGCTACATAGTGAGGACCAGAACACATTTGAACCAACAGTGGGGACAGTTTTGCGAAATGAGGACATTTTTGTGGGTCCTCACAACAACAAAGGCAAATTCAGGCTTATTGGTTAAGGTAAGGGTTAAAGTTACAATCAGGTTTAGATTAAGGTTAGAGTAAGGATTTAGGTTAGTCATGTGTTGGTGATGGTGAAGATGAGGGAATGGTTGTAGATGGCTGTAAAAAAAATGAATGAAAGTCAATATATTGTCCTCACAAAGATAGAAAGACAAGAATGTGTGTGTGTGTGAGTGCAGGTTTCAAAGTGTTTCTATTCACATTTCTCTTTGTATGCGTGTTTTTTTGTGTGTGTTGCAACAGCTTCATGCCAAGAGATGATGTTTTTCTGTGTGATAAACATTGAGTTATGCAGTTTGCTGACTGTCTGAGGTAGTTAACATAGTTTTCCGATATGCCGACACAGAGCACACTGTGTCATCTCATCGGCTACACATGTATACTTTTTACACTGAAAAGATTCCACATTGTGATTAGAAAAGAATGAAGACATAAGCATGTGGCCACAAGAACAGAGGCATTCCGATGGTATTGTAATATGTGACATGTGTTTTGTTATATATTAAATATATTTAAAAAATTGCTGTGCCTGTGCGATTTCCTTGGTTCCTGTCAAATTCATTTCACAGCTTAATACCAGGCCATTCCTCTGAAATTATACAAGATCCCTGAAACACTCTTTTTGAACAGCAAAAAACCCAGATAAAAAGAATGTCAAAACAGATTTTACTGTGTCTTTTAAGGGACTGAAATCATTCATAAAAATTCAATAAGACTCAGACAAACGCAGAAGTATCACTTTGTGTGGTGAAGGCCAACTCTAATGTGACTTATGGGCTTTATCCTGCACATGTCATGGTTCAGTTATGGAGCAGGGCTTCCACACACACTGGACTTAAGCATGACATAAAAGACACATGTTTTTCAATTAAACGTCATAGTTAATTTATGTTTCAGACATGAAATCAGCAGGATCCCGGAAAGAGGATGTTACCCTGCAGATTTATGGCTGGGCACACAAAGCAGCGACACATGTATAGTTTTAAACTGAGGCACAATAGTCAACACAAACATCCACACATGCACAAAATCAAACAAAGCCACACACAGAGAATGCAAATAAGTCGAGTCTATTGGAGAATATACAATGGAGATGGCCTTCCACAGAGCACTTAATAACAGTTTCAAGTGTAAGTCCAGATGAGGTGTTATACATTTCAAAGCCTCAATTTCCACCGAAATTATCCGCACTATCCCAACAAAAGCGGCTCAGACACTGCAGGCATGACTGACTACACACAGATTAAGTCAGAGTGTAACACACACTCCTGCAGCTCCATGACTGAATGGCCTGTGTTTTACTTGGCATGCATGTAGGCTGTGAAGGGTTTTGCTTCCTTTTATAATTTGCCAGTTATGATTCACTTTTGATTCCCCTCTGCACCCGGTATGATTTGTTTACACAGGACAAGTCAAACAGACTATTATCCCAGAGCCAGCCATCCATACAAAGCCAAACACAGTGTGAGTGAAACACAGAGCCAGCAACTCGGGGGCAAACTGTCAAGCGTGCCTTCAAACCAGGTTGCTTTTGTGACACAGACTCTCAGCTGCTATCGGCTGTCACTATCAGGAAGGCATGCCGGACTACAAACCCCTGTGATGCTCTCCATTAAGATGTCTCTGTCAAGGGATAAGGCAAAGATTTATGGCACAAAACCCGTGGATAGCTCTGCAGTGCAAAAACAATGACTCAAAGCATGGTGCACACATTTGTGTGTGTGTGTGTATACTGAAAGGATCTGTTTATTAACTCAGCCATGGCTTTTCTTAAGGTTGGTTTGTTTATGAGTTGGAATACAAGCTGAGTGTTTGTGTCTCTTTCGGTTTGCTGTGATATGCTGTGATAATAGGTGAGACATAATTCTGATGAATACAATCATACACACCTTGGTCCACACCTCAGTAGACTGATAACATTTATGATTGATAAAACAGGGAGAAGGAGCAGAGGTCGAGAGTAATATAGCTGTTCTTTTAATGGGTGGAGCATATTGTACCAGTGCAGAGTCACTTATTTCAGGAATTTTTCTGGACACAAAAACAAATATGTCGAAACAAGGAGGAATGAATCAGAGCAGCCCACTGGTATCGAGAAAATGATGCTTGATTCAAGAAAATATTGGAAACACATTCATAAGCACTGGAAAGAAGTTGGATTGTCTCTTCACACTGGCAGATTTTTCTCCACTAATTAAGAGGAAAAACAAGATTTTTAACACTGACTATAAGACTAAATGACTTGTGCAGATGGTGATGATATACACACATGCAGTCAAGGCATGTGAAGTTATAACTGTAACTTACATTATTTCTGGCACATTTCCAGGCGTCAACAATAGGTTCAATTCCCAATCAAGTCTGTGCTTGCTTCAGTGGATCGGTGATGAATTCCACATGAGAATGTAAGGCAAATGAAAGGTCTTGAATTATTAATGAAGTAGTTGGAGAGAGCAGCAGCTGTTTGAGCTCATAGGGATTTTTTAGTGTGAATGCGAGGAGCATGCAGACAGGGATAAGTATAGTTTAACACTCCATGACTCCTCTCTCCTCTATGAGTGGGGGACAAGTATTACAGACAGATGTTGGACAGATGTTCAGCTCAGCAGAAGAAAGAAAAGAGGGTTAAAAGACTACTCAACCGGAATTTGGATCAAACAACACCAATCACACACATCAATTGAGTCAAGGCTCATTTAACCTTCCAAGCAGGCCTAGTGACATTTAAATTAGGGGAATATTTTTGTTTCTTCTTAAGAAGCCTGGAAAATTTGAACAGCAACCGATGTCAAAATAAGAGCTCGGTGCTTTGTTGTTGTGTTCAACTGTAATGCTACTACTACAGCGTAAAACTGCAGACAATACTTCATTTTGGCATACTTTGAACTAAAAAGAAATCACTGAACAAAATTAGCAATATTTTGGAGGGGATCTCCAGCCTGCAAAAGGTGATCTATAAGTATGTTTGATATAGAAATAATAAAAAGCATTCTTAACTATATTTGTGGATCCAATGGGGATACAATCACATGAAAGGATGTTCTCAAGCATTTTGACTTTCATACAGCGTTGCCATCACATGTAGTGTCTGGAAGTTGTTGTTTTTTCCCCAAGAAGTCTAAACACATAAGATTAGGAAAAGCCTAGCTCTTTGGCTGCTGTGAGACCAATCAGAGACTGCCTGGCCGAGACTATGCACTGCATCAGGGTTGTTTGCCCCGTGGACAGCACACGGCACAGCACAGGCTTATTCAAGGTCCAGACCATTACAGATTAGACATGGAATCTTCCAAAAGCAAGCTTCACATCTACCCTGAATGATGGGATGTGCTGTGCTCTTCAGTTCCTGTTGCCTAATAATGTTCAGTCGCTCATAAAACATCCTACGGCTTAAAGTGAGTGTGAAAATTATAAGCTTTTCCAGATCCAACAATGCAACTGCAGGCAGGACACACACAGCGGTGAGGGTTTTGATATTTTGAAGATGATTTATACCACACTCCGTGCCCGAGCTGTGGATCCGGTGTTTAGACACCACTTAATTCATCCGACATCCCGTCCACTAAAGAGCTCAGCCCGACGCCTGACTCGAAGTTCACCCTCCAGTCTGTCAGCTCAGCCCCACGCTCACGTCAGCGTTAATGATGAAACTTCAGAGACATGTCTGAGAGGATGAGGCAGCCGCTTTACAGCTTCCAGAGGCACAAAAATCCACACAAACTATTTCCCTGCCTTATTATATACATATCCATCACGCATTCTGTAAGCATTCAGTAATGTGCAGGGAGTCAGGAGGAGGATGACTACACCTTCATGAGAGAATATCAACTTACTCACATTGGACTCTGGGAGATTAGTTAACTGTTATTTATTACTTAACTGTCTTCTGTCCATTTCGAATGTTTAATTTCTCTTGTGTGTGGATAATAAGGGGATGAGACATCACATCAGGGGAAACGTGACACATACAGTTACAGTATTCTACACTCAGAAACCCTGCTTTTTTCCAATAAAGTTTGATGCACAAACTGGTTATAATTATTGTAGCATTTCATTCAGTCAGATCACCCCTTTGTGATTCATGTATAATGAATAACCCACGTGCAGTGCTTTGAGATTTATTGTTAAAGTGAATCAACGCTACAACAGGAGAAGGTTAATGTAAGGCTGCTGACTAACTTTGAACTGAACTCACAGGGCGTGTTAACACACACTGACAAATCCAAAGTAGGTTTTATGTGTTTCTGTGAAGTGACACAAAATTACTGACATTATCTTTGGCTGAAATCCTCTCACAGCATGTGCTGTTTGTTCTGTGATGATGTTTGAACAGACGAATATCCTCTTTGGTTCCTGTCAGGGGTCAGAGTCTGGCACCACACAGTAAAAACACGCCTGGTTGTCCAGACAAAAACAGGCCAGCCTGCGAAACGCCCTCAGTCTAGTCCACATGACATCCCTGCTGTAAAACTTTGTTTAATAAGTTTTATAGCTTCATAAAATCTCAGATGCCTCATGAGCCTTTCTTCTTTGCAAGACACACCACACATGAGGCCTTTCTGAAAAATAGGCTTTAGATTCACGAGAGCAGTGCGCCAATCATGCACCAAGATGCACAAGTTTACATGTTGCTGTTTTAGCTGCTGCATGCACAATTCAGTGTAATTTAATTTAATACTAGGATAAAATGCCCCATCCCTTAAGGTTTGTGGTATGAATATTTGTCACGACTCACTTTTTTACCCACAGAGTGCATAAATACACATAATATATGTTGCCAAAAACATAATTCATCTCATTGGCTTTTTGCCTGGGCATTTTTAAACATCATTAGAACAGCTGAATACTTTAACATACAGTATGTAAAGTAATATCCCCTAAATTTTCTTCCAAGAAAATCATTAGGAAATAGGAAAGCACAAGCAATGTCACAGATTAGGATTTTGTGTCAGTATAGTGCAATTAAATCTGTTGATTTGGGGAATGGGAAGGACAGGCCACACTAAAGTGCTTTTTATAGTCAAACTATTGTTAACATGATATAAACCAGAAATATAAACAATGCGGCAGCACTTACATTGAAGCTTTTATACTTCTATGTTGATGTGCATGTCAATGAATTCCTATTAACAGACATCTACTTATGATCAGCCAACTGGAGTGCTCGATCTCTGGTAGACTTGGTGCCAAGGTGAGATTCTTGAGCAGGTATGCCACAATTGCACGAAAATACTTTTCAACCCCAAATCTGCATCACGTAGCAAAAGTTTATGTGCAGAGATGTTATTTTCATTTAAATATGATTTACTGGGCGTTAAATCCACATCTGTTATAAAGCTACAACTGAGAAAACACTGACTTTCTCATCAGCATTTCACATGGTTCATCTCAGGCACTCCTCTGGATATAAACACTAGTGTTCAGAAAGCCGTAACACATATGACGTGTCAGTGTTTGGTCTTTTCTGTCATTAAAGAAAGAAAAAAAAACATCGTTCTGTCTGTTTTTCTGTCCCTCGTTTTGCCTGGATAGCAGGACAGAGACAGACGCTGGTATCAGTGTGGCTATCGGTTTACACGGGGTTTCTCTCACGTATACTAACACCATCACACACACTTCACACCCCGAGGTGGGAGTGAGTGTCTGTATATCTTTCAACAAACACTGCAGTGTCTTGGCTGGAACAAGAAATACTTGTCATTACCCCTCCTTGTCATGATCTGACCTTCATAGACCCTCCACCCACCCCCACCCCTCTACCCTCGTTCTCCTCCATTCCCCTTCCAAAGAAGTGATACTGTCAGTCAAGTCTTCCTCACAGGCCCGCACTAGCTCAGGCAACCAGTGATACGCTGATTTCACCCCACTGCAATAACAATAAGAAGGCATCTGAAACAAGCACGCACACACACACACATGCACACAGAGTGAACTGCGTTTGAACTTTTCCCGTAGAGAGCAGGTGACCAAAAAAAAAACAACAAAAAAACTCTTATTCAGAAATTGAAACCCATATATCACATTATGGCCAAGGTTAGCTGTGGTTGGCCTGCGCTGTATGCAGCACACAATAGCCTCAGATCTCTGCTAACTGGCTTATTCAGACTCCCGCACAATGCTGTTTCTGTCACCCTCCTCCTCTGCATATGAAAAACAGAGTTTCCTTGCTACTGTTTCCCTAGGTTTGGTTTCACCGGGCTCAGTAAACTTTTGTGCCGCTTGACAAATGAGTTTGTGAAAAAGCTCCTGAGAAATAAACCAAAATTGAAGCAAGATGAATGGGGGAGGAAGCTGTAGTTTCCGG
>OMLB01044214.1:12255-23414 GCA_900302555.1 Myripristis jacobus | reverse complement strand
GTTTTTTTTTTTTTTTTTTTTTGCTGTGTAGTAGAAGTCAGGACCACAACTTCATCATCATCACACATGGATAATCATGGTTTTTATGAAAGCCCATGCATTCAGCCCTCCATATGTTGTCGCTGTTGTTTAAAATATTTACTTCAGTGTGAGGAGTATGCCACAAAAATATTAATTACATTTTGTCAGGGCATTTATTATTCCAGAAAAGTTTGTTCATGGAAAATATTATAAATGTGTCCCAAAGCACTGTATATTTTCTAAATGGTACAGTGTAATGGGTTTTTGTATCCACAGCCTTTGGATAATGATGAATAGTTCTGGGCTGTTATTTGCAGAATGCAATCAGTTATTTTTCCATAACTTGTCATGGCAAACCTCTGTTTGTGTTTGTGCTGTACTCTTAACAGAGCAGAAGTTGCTCTTTGTTCTGCTTCCAGCGTAAATTACTGTGCTCACTGAGTAATTGTCACCTTATCATGCAAAGTGAAGGGAAACTGTCACCTATCATACAGATTGTCACCTATCATACAGCACAGAGGCTTAAACCACCATGACAGAGGGGACTGAATGAAAAAGCAATTGTTATGTTAGTATACTAAATGTGATTTAATCCACATTTTATGTCATCTGAAGCATCAAACTGGCTTTTGAAACTGCTTTTTACAAATTATTGTTTAGAGAATACATTTGAGGGATGGAGCTAGGAGGGAGATACCAAAGGAAGTCCAGATTTGTCTGGATGGAGCATATATGCACTGATATATAGGGGACAGCTCTTAAGTTTGAATTCCCTACTAGTGGCCATATCTGACGCTGTGTTTTTGTTGTTGTTGTTGTTGTTGTTGTTGTTGTTGTTGTTTTTACATTAAAACATAGCCTAGTGCAGCATTAGGCCAATATCCAAAAACAAATTCAAGCCCTAGTAATTGTGAGGCAGTTTGGTGTATTGCAGCATTTCTGTTCATGATATGATTTTGCTGTGGTGGCTGACCGACTGGTGCAGCCTGGAGAACCACCACCCTGCCTGCATGGGTTTAACTGTACCTCATGCTATACTGTGTCTCTTCACTCTCTTCTTCTTCACCATACCACCTGAAAACAAAGCCTCATACTGAAGGTGACCGACCCTTGAAAAGAAAATCCCTCCTGAGCTCTAACCACAATGTCTAATTTTACCTCTGACTCTGTTCCAGTGGAGAAATATACTTTTGTTGACTATAATGTAAGTAGTTCCTCCATCTTAGGATTGTAGTGGTTAAAGGGTCCGGACGTAGCTTGGCACTCAATGTTGTGAATAATTTACAAATCATATCTCCGCTGGGCAGCAGCCTGGAGGGGATATTGTGTTTGGCCATCTATGTGTTTCTGTGTGTATGACTGTATGATGAAGACCCTGTCCTGGTTGCGATGATTCTGCGCATCCACAGACTCACAGGTAAAATGTTTTTATTAGGTAGATTTTTTAGCTTCAGCACCGCATGATAAAACTTTGTTTTTCATATTTGCTGTTGAATTGACCTAGGCGCTGCACTATAGGCTTATAATGGCAGGAAAAAACACCGGCATTTCTGTCCGTGTGTGTATCTTTCTGCAAGTATTCTCGCTTACTACTGGGTGACAGTGATTCAAAACCTTTGAAAAACTTGTTTTATACTACAATTGAGGGCTAACTCAGTTTTTTTCCTGCACACCAGAGAAGGGGAGATACGAAGGCAGTGTCTCCATATTTTCCCTTCTCCCAGCAGACAAAAAAAGGAGTGGCTAGTCGCCTAGGTCCGAGCACTAGAGGAGAAATACAGCTGGTGCACTCCTCCAACTGCACTTTTCTACCTGGTGTGAGAGTAACAGGCTAGTGTGTTACTGGGAGAGTGTACTTGTGCTGTAACATGAGTTTTGACTTTCTTTAGCCACTGTTATATAGATCTAAAAACACTTTTTCCCATGAATATCCAATTGTATGACAAATCTGGCTTGACACATCTTGACACACTGACTTTTGAACTTTTGGATGAGGATTTTGATTATCTTTTATATCCCGCTGTAACTGAGACAAGATCCTCTTCAATGCACTGTTCATAAAACAATATAAATATAGCTTCAAATTCATATATAGAGCTTTTTTCTATCTTTCACAAGCTGTCAAAACTTTTAACATCAGCCAGTCAGTTAATTTGAGTGAAAAACCGTGTTCGGTCCAATGAAATGGAAACCATTTTACATCAGCCAAACAAAAAGATTGGTTAAAGATGTGTTAGAGCTCTTCTGATAATTCCCATGAAACTCAGTGAGCCATGCTTTATTGGTTGCTATAGCAACTCTTGTGGTAACCAGAGAGCTAGTTACCAGCCTTTGTTACTTTCTCCTATTTTGTACTAATGCACGTTGAAGGAAACATTTTTAACGGTACACACAAGTTGGAAAGCCATAATTCCCTGAGGATGTTCTTCACTATATGAGTATGTGTGCTTCACACCTCATTATTACTGTGTCACTGTTGCGCCCAAACTCGAAGCATGTGTGTTATTGCTGTAAACAAATTCAGCAGTGGGGTTGCCTTTGCTGTAGGTACAACAGGAAGCTACATGTAGCCTCTGGATTGAACATTTCCAGTGATGACATTACAGTTTTAAAATGTTACATTATGTGTGAAATGATGTGCCCTGCTTTGAAAATGTGAAATAAAGTTAATGTTCTGCAATATACAGTGGAGGCCCCATTGTAGTCCTGTGTGTGTGTATGTGTGCGCGTGTGTGAGTGTGCATGTCTATGTATCTGTATATTCATTTTAGATATAGAAGTATCTGAAAAGAAACAGTAGCAAGGCTCACATGTTAAACAGACTCTCTGAATGTTAACAACAATGCTAATAATAATAAAAGCCACATTAGTTCAGAGTCATTAGCAGGCCTATAAAAACAAGAACAAGACAAAAAAAAAAAGGCCATCACCACATTGCGGGTTAAGTGCTATGTGTAGCACCTTCAATTAGAATGAGCTTGCCCTTTGCAGAAATTATACAAACACAGTCAGTTAATTTTTGCTTCAGATCATTATTGGTTTGCTAAGGTCACCACAGATGGCTTTAATCTTCCCCGCATCTCTGAAAGGTGTGACGCTGATGGCAAAACTGATTCCAAAGGAAGAGTCACAGAGGAAGAGGCGTTTTCACATGTCCTGTTCTGCCTCATGTAGGTCCTTTAATCACAGTTATAATGCTGATACCTTTGCAGCATCAAAGACAAGTTATTCTATTTGATCCAATGTGACCATTCTCTAATGGCTGTCACTGGCCATATTCTTATGTTTATATCATGAGTTTGAAGGAATCCTCATGAATATGTATGCCCCACTGCAACTGAATGCTCAGCATGAAATGAAATACTGCGCTGCTTGAGGGTTGTTTGCCTTGAGACACAAATCTAAATCTACATATTGCCCATTGCATACAAATAGAGGTTCTACAGGCTTGAACCTACAGGCTACCTCTATCTACACTTCCCTTCAAATGTGATGAAGACCTTTTTTGGCATTTGAAGATACCAGTTCAATTGGGTATGCATGCACATTGTTCCTGCTGTCAGGCAAAACTTCACAGTTTTGATGTTTTCGTTTTTCCTGCTTCCGATTTTACATGGTCAGAGTTGAGTGAGATTTGTGACCTTCTTGTTGGCATAATAAGAAAATATACTTTTTTTTTCTCTTCAACCCTCCAAAATGTATTTCGTAGAGATACATGTTTTTTGCCTGACAGTGTCTGACAACAGCATCATGCTCCGACTAAAAAGTCCAATACAACGCACGGGCACAATGAACACAGCATCATTTTCCAGCAACATTAAAATAACTGCATTTTCACTTCCATGGTCCAATAACTGAAGAAAGGATCTTGATTTGTTTTTCCCTATGGCTGCAAATCTCATTTTTATAGCACAAGATATTATGTGCAAACCAATTCCAAATCCACTTTTCCAGTCTACTTTTCCATTATCACAATAAAATCGGAGCTCATTTTTACAATGGCTGAATGTTCAAATACATTAAAAATGGGTCTGAGAATAGTGTTGCCCTCGTGGCCGTTGTCTTTTGAATTAAATGTCAACACAGGTGTAAAACAAAATGTAACCTCATATTCTGCTGAATATAAATGTGTCATTTGCTGATATAGATGAGTCTGGGGGAAAAAGAAGCTCCTCACCATGCTCATAAATTAACTTGCCCCTGTCTGTGGTTGAGTGACACATCTTTGATTTGTAGCTAGTAGTTAATTTCAATCCAAATCCGCCATGCTGTAATTTCTCACAACGTCCCGCTTCCCAGACTGTCATGCTTGGCTCATGGTTTAGGACAAATGACATGCCATGTAACCTTTCAAAGCAAACAACAGCAAACGGCATAAAACTGCAGACCGCCGTTTAAATAGATATGAGTATTCAGTCGGCTAACTAGTCAAAACAAGTTGCTGCGGGTGCTCGCTGACAACCAGTTCAATGAATTCCGCCACTGTTTTTGGTCCAGTATAATTGATTTCCACAGTGTAATTATGTCAAGACAAATGCGGCGATTTGAGCTGATTCATGCCTCCAGTTGAGCAACTTATTAAGCTGTGTGAGACGAGGCTGAGGAGGGCAGCCAGTTTGGACAGGGGAGAAACAGAGGGGTGGCTGGATCTGAGCCATGACCCTTCTACTGTCTCTCTCCAAAACTGTCATTTCCATTAGCGTGGACTCACTAGGGCCCTGACAAACTCTCTCATCCCCTATAACTCTATGCGATTGGACAACCACTGGACTGTGTCACTGAATACTTCATAAATGGTTGTATTTTCTGAAGCATGAATAGTGCCACAGTGCTGGTAAATGAAATTGGTGTGTATAATGGAGAAGTTTCTTACAATGCTATACCTTTCATTGGAATTTGAAATCAGACTTAAAGAGAGTGGTTACGGTCCACAACCTGGAGCTGGTCCAATATGTGCTCTTGAGCGGCGGAATTTGGATTTGCAATAATGATAGCTTTTGATAATTCTCTGGCGCATGTGCTCCATAAGGCCTGCATAGGTTGTGGGGGACTCACTGTGAAAGAGCATTTTGAATGTGATGTGCCTGCATGAACGGCATTGCCCGATTCAACCATGGTTATCCTTCACAATATTCATGGTACATAAAAAGCCCGATTCAAACCGCAAGAGCACATGTGCGTTCTTGGCAAGCACTATACTTTTAGGATATAATTGATCTTATGCAGCCTGTAGCCTATATGGCATTATTATTTTTCCTTCTTGAATAAAAAGTAAAAAAAAATGCATTTATTGAAGAATGCAACAGGAAAAACAGAAACTGTTTATGAGCTAGAGAAATGAGAAGATAGGGGAAAACTGACCAGAGCTTAAGAGACAAGACAAGAGGAGGTAGAAAGGTGGAAATGCTCTCTACAGACAATCTATTTACTCCCAAACACACCTTGGGTTATTGAGAACGATAACAATGCAGCAAGGGCCTTTTGTATCATAGCACACAGACACATGTTTCTCCCAGCCTGATATAATTGCCATTCTTCCACTCTTTTCTATCTGGGCAACATCAATCTCTGTTGCCGGGCTGTCAGAACTGTCGGAGGCACGGAGCAAAGCCAGGCTCCCAGTATCAGGCTTTGTGAAGTGGTGGAGCTAACCACAAGATGCCGCTGAGGATGAGAGGGGAGATCATACAACTGGCTCAGCCAAAAGACTTTATCCTTCTCTTTGCATCATGTGTCACCACATAGGTTTAGTGTAAAACTCTGCCTTCAGCACCAAAGCCCCATATAGGGTGACAGTAACAAATTGATTCTTGTTGTCTCTGTGATGTCTAATATCACATGAGTAACACCTCAAAACGAAATAGCGTTGCAGAGTAAAAAGAACAAGCACCATCTGACTGTGAGGCACATCGGCGCTGATGATGTTTCACACCTTATACACATAAATGTTTAAGGGAAGCGGCTTCAGATTCTTATTTGAAGTAAGCGAACTGTTATCAAAACTGTGCAGTTTATGCAGTCAGCAAAAAGTATGAAAAAGCAGAGGAATACCGTTTGCACTGTGAACATAGACTAATCACTGTTTCAAAAATTTTCCACAACTTTGGGATGAAAAAGATTGTTTGAGGGGAGAAGCAATATTTCACTGGGTGAAATAGGTGCAGGCAATCTGCCTTTGGAGTGGAGAAGGCAGCAGTGTTTTATAATGGAAGAAATTCAATGTGACATGTCGAGAATGAATTGCTCAGTCAACCAGAAATATCCCTTGTTCTAATGGCTTGGGACATTCAGTGGTGTGTTCTGTCCTTCTCCCCCTCCCCCATATTTCCCCTTTCCTCTACCCTTCTCTGTCTGTGGGCATATATGTATAAACACAACACGCATCTTTAATGAATAAAGTTATAAATGACCCATGATTGATCAAATTTCATCAGTGCGGTAGCCAAAATGTACAGAGGCTAACTGTGGGTCTCAAAGGGTTTCATGGCAGCAGAGCCCTAATTGACCTATGGAGAATGAAATTTGCTGGGATAGCATTACAGTCCATGATGGCAGATCATTGATTCATTTGTAAAATAAAGTTGATTTGTTTCAAAGGTTAACCAGGCAATAAATCTGGAGTACTGCTCTACACATTCCACATCTACAACTGAAAGATTTCATTCCAAAAATGTTAAATATACATTTTGGGGGCCACCAAAGAAAACAGCACCTGATGTTCATTAATTAATACTCTAAATGCTTCTATTGTACATTTCTATTTCATATGGAGTTTCATGTCTCACCAGAGATGGTGTAGGTATATGATTGAACAGCATGGTTTCATCCTTAGCATTATATGATAAATGGTAACATAATTTTAATTTTATCTGTGGAGTGAACTGGAAACATGTGGCGAGCTGTGTACATACCATCCAACAATCAAGTTATAAATGCATTTTGTCTGGGTCACCTCTGTGTTGTGATAGGTGCATTCTTGCTGATGATATGGAGTATTCATTCTCCTCTCACTGAAGATAGAGGATGCATTGTTATGTATCTTTTATCATTATTTGCTTGTGAGAGTATACATTCGGTATGATTGGCACTTTGGATATTCGTCCTGTCCATGGAGCATGTCTCTACCTTACATGAAATATGATCTCTTGAGGAGTGTAATCATGGGTTGGAAGATTGCTTTCTATTATCCTGGAGTGAAAATGATAAATTGGTGCTGGGGGAGAAAAAAAAAATGTTTCAGATGTCAATTTCATCACAGGGCTATTTTGCACACACACGCTCAATTTCATTGTGTTAGGTGTCTGATAGAAGTATTTTTGAAGATTGTGATGATTCTCCCCTCTCATCAGCAGGGTTTGTGAGGGGCAATGCAGCATTTAATCTGTTCACAGAACATGTTAGCACACAGTTGGCACAGGTAGGGGACCCATGCTTCTGTGAATGCCATACTGCTTTGTATTAATAAACTCAAAACTTAGCTGCTCTCTGTGCGGTGACACATAAACTGGAAACAAACCAAACCCAGGGGCTATAAATATCGCAGCAGGAAGATAGGTTATCTGTCTACTGATAGCAGGCTACAGCACACATTACATATTAACCAACATTCACAAACTCGGCATTCAACATCTGAACTCGCCTGACCTATTGTATGCACACTATTGAAGAGTTATTTTCAAGAAATCAGCCTGGTTTGGAACAACATGCTTTTTTTTTTAACATTTTTACATCAATGCATATTGAGAGAAATCAATGGCTATTACAGTGATAATCTGAAATATTTGTATATAATAAATGTCAGTTGTGCAGTACTTCACTGGCAATTGATAGAACACAATTGTGACTCATGTACCAGTGGTGGAGCAAGGGTTTTGGCTAGAGGGGTTGAAAAGCACTCAAGGGACCCTACAAAAATATTTTATATTTTACAGTGAGGGTAATAATGTCACAAGCAGAGGTATTACAATTGCATTTATGTTTAACATGAAATAGTCACAAAACAGTGACTGTTTAATAGAGCCCTTAATACTAGGCTTCAGCTGTCATTCACATGTATTGTAGAAGGGCAACATTACACTCTTGTTGAGAAGAGGTTAAAAATCTGTGTATGTGTGGATATGAACAGACAGATTTTACTTGATTTACTTTTACTGATTACAAAATATATTTTAGTTTGCTCAAAATTAATGTCTAATTCTGCCACAGAAACAACACTGTAACACATAGGGATACAAACATGTTGAAAATAATATTTTTACATGCTGTCAGGTTACAGCAGTAAGGGTTAGTAGACAACAACTACCTTAACAGCACAGACACACCCAGATCTCAGTGATGCACAGCATTACCAGCCTCCAGCCAAACATTCAAACCCAAAACAAAAATACACCACACCATCAGACACTCAGCATTTTAACCATGCTTTCACGTTGTCCAAGAGCTGCCACCACAATACTTTGAATTATCCTTTATCAGAACTGTGGGGGAAATGTGCGTAGCCATCGTTTAAGCAAGGCTGACTATGTATGGGCTCTGATTAATTTAGTAGTAATTGGCTGATAGCCAATAAGATTTGCATTGGTGGGCTAAGGTGTGTGTTCAGCTGTAATGGGCTTACACAACCGGTAGCAGGCATGTTAGTTCAGCCAGGATTAATATCAGAAGCATTGTGAAAACATTCTGCTGAGAAATGTTTCTGTGGAGGATGTTAGCTCCCGGCGATGGCTACAAGCAGTTTTGCCCCTGATAGCCAACAGCATGGACCTTTCACCACAACAGAAAACTCCACTGAAAAAAGTAGAAGATATATGACGCCATCGAATCTGTCGTATTACATTTCCATAATCAGCATGTATTTGCTAGCCTGCTATCCTAACAGTGGTGCTTGTTGTTGAGGACTGGTTTAGGTGGAGCACACACACAGTGGAAATTACAAATCAGGATATAAAAGGTGACAGAGCCAATGGGAGCAGAGGGCGGGTCTATCCGGTCATCCCTGACCAGAGTAACAGTGATCATTCCCTTCTCCGCATTGCTGTTGCTGGTCATGTGGGTTTCTCTGAGCAGAGGATTTGGTGGTTGCAGCTACAGCCGCTATGTCAGTATCTTCCACAGCATCACTACCACCTGCACCAGCTACAACATTAATGTACAGTCATCTCATGATTGTTGGCTGGAAAAAGTAATTGGTCAAAGGGGCACAGCTAGATACAACTGAGCTCTTCTTTTGTTGATCACATTGCAATTATGAAAGTGTAAGTGGCAAAAACATACTGCTGCTCCTGGACAGCTAATTTCAGCACACAGTGCATATTGGTTCATCTGACTATGAGGTAAAAATGGCTTATCAACTTGAACAAAGATGTTGAACTGATGTTGACCTAGCTTGCCAGACAACAGACAGTGGAAGCAGATCTTTGTGTTTACTCAGTTTGGCAGAGGAGGAAAAGAGAGAACCCCGAAAGAGAGAGGTCCCACCTTGTTAGATTCTGACAATTGTGGTTAGTGAGGATATGCTGAACTGACACGGACGAGCACAGCGTTTCAGCCTGAAGTTGAATTCAGTTAAACTCAACTAAGTTCAACTTGAAGCATCACAGAAGCAATGCACCGTTCTCAGCTCTGCTGCAGAGCACTTGTGATGTCTGGCATGGGGCCTCCAAACCAGTAAACTTAGAAAACTATGGAAATTTCTCTTGTTCCATACTCCTTGCCTGTGTTATCATAAACTGTCAGCAGCTCAGCATAAACTATCATAACTGCGAGTCCAGGCTAATGACATAGTTACAGCGGTGCAAAACAAGTTTCAGTGGAGTGGAGTGTCAAGTAGATTTTTTAAAAGTACATTTTATCTGCATTGATTAAAATTAGAACTTGTGCAAACTAAGCCAAGCTAATTTGAAAATGCTTCTTTTTTGAGAGTAAGTTACCACTCCTATCTAATGGGCTGATGCAGCTATGACAACACATCTGTAAACACTAGAGACGTCATACAGGTCCTGGGTCAGGGGTTGCACAGGAAATGGTGCATCTTATGTTTCCAGTAACAGCAACCACAGCAGAGATTTGCTGGCAGTTAACAAAAGAACTGGGTAGTTAGTATGAGCAATTTCCACACCGGCTGAGCAACAGTGTAAAAGAGAGCCACCCCCAAGAGAGCAAACCTTCATCAATAGAAAGTCCAAGTTAAAACAGGTTACAGTATCAGACACACTGTTCGTTTGCCAAATGATCTCTGGAAAGTGCAAAGATACAGTGTTGGCCGCATAGCATCAAAGATGTCACCGAAGTAAAATAAACAAAGATGGTATGCATTTATAACAACACACATGTTGTCCCACATCAGTCTAACAGATGTAGTGAAAAGGGAAAAATACTGACGAAATGAAATGTTTAACAAATCCACGACAGCGTTGTTTATGATGCGTGCAATAATGCAGCTGCTTGTGGTGAAATCTCCACCGGATGATCTATGGGGGATGAGGTCCAACAAAGTGGACCGGAGACTTTGTCATTAGATCATTAGCACTGGAGGCCCCCTTCTTCTCGGAGCTAATGCACTGCTGTCTATTCACGCAGACCCATCTCCTCCTGGGCTCTAGCTGCGCTAAGCTAATACTCTCCGAGGCGTTAACATTAAGCTGGGCTACAATGTCCAGTGAATCTGTGGAAAAGGGGCTCCCTGTGCAGCTCCATTCAGCGCACTGTTTAGAGTCACCACACCATTAGTCAAATCACCTCAGCCATGAAAAAAAGAGGAGGAGGGGGGCGAAAAAAAATCACAACAGAATATGCATGCATAAAATTCGACACATTTGTTCCCATGGCAACCATTCAGCATGTCATTCACTTGTCAAGCCGCATCAGGGCCGATGGGGTCCATTGTCTGGGTCCTGGCGAGCATGGTTGCCTGGAACAGACTCAGCCCCCTTCTCTTCCTCCCTCTGACCGACATCCAGGTCATTCACCACGCTGTTATTTCTCTTTAATTCACGTTCGGCTAGTTTTTTCATCGCTAATCGCACGACAAATGACCACCAGGGCTAAAAAAAGGAAGGGAAGAATGCAGTGCAGTACCGAGGCATGGCTTTTATGAATCTTTTCAATGGGGTTTTGGGGGGGGTGGGATTAGAGAGAAA
>OMLB01044214.1:0-12235 GCA_900302555.1 Myripristis jacobus | reverse complement strand
TTAGAGCGAAATTCAGGGCCACTCCTTTCAGATCAACACCTCAAAGATTCTCCTGCTTTATTTTATAGATTTGGTGGGCGGTGAAGGCAGCTCGGAGCCTCAACGTCTATGACTGGCTGTCAAGATCAGTTTAACAGTGACAATGGAAGAAAAGGCCATTTGACTTCTGTAATCTTTTCTAACATGGTATAGAGTTGCCGTTGATTGGCACTGCTCAGCCATCTCCCCTGTGAATAGCTCCGTGTTGTTTATATGTTAAGGTTGTGCAGAGGTTGTTGGATGTTGTGTATTGCTTTGAAACACTTAAGTATATTGTTCAGGTTCATTGTTGTGATCTTTTCTCAAGAAAATGTCCTATTATTGCGCAGGCATTTAGGTGTAATAGAGCACGACTACAGAACAATTGCCACGGAGCTACCAGCAAATTTGTATCTCACGTGTACAATCTATCTTGATGAGCCTTGCTTTTACCAGTGTCTGCAGCACACTAACACTGCACACTTCCCCCTTTGGTTAATAAACAACCTTTTGCTTCTTACCATGATTTACAAATTGGTTAAAGGTGACACCTGTGAGGTCACTCTGCTGCAGTTGTTGCTATTACTGCAGCTATTTGACTTGATTTCTACACCTTGTATTATATTCATCCGTGTGACATTGTGGCTTTGATCGAGATAAAGCTTCCCTTTTATACCATCCTCATTTTGAGCACATCACAGCACCTGACAATGCTTCTGCAAGTTTGCAATAACACATTATCAACCACTCAGACGCTTCCAAGCAACACAGCATTGTTCATTAAAGGCTATTCTCCCAGTGCACATGTGGTGAGCAGATATTTAGTGCGGTGGTGAGCTGCATATTGTCCTCCTGAGGACAGCTGTAAGCAGAAGCAGACCGAGGAATTTGGTCAAACAGCCATCTTTCAACACAGCGACATGGCTGCTCCAACCAATCACCTGCCACAGCTCAATCAATAAACATCAGCAGGGATAATATACGGTATTGAACAGTGTATAAATCTGTGTTCTTGTCAATTCATTGCAGTTTTTATTTGATCTACTCACTCACTGTGTTAAATTAAACAAACAACACATCGAGCAATTTTACAAACTAAATCTGTAGAAATGGAAAGTGGTATTTTGCAGTTGGATGCAATATAATAGTACAGATTCAGACTTTTGATGTTATCACATTGGTAGATTTACATGTTATTTTTTTCCCTCGGAGGCAGCACATTTTTAGTGTTCACTCCCACTGCTTCACGTGCTTATACAGCTTCAGCAGATACTGTTACAATCTTCCTACTTTTTTTTTCTGAGATGAGGAAGAAATGGGGCCGTAGTAACTTGTAATGCCATCAAATGAGAATCCTCGTACATCATCTGAAGAGAGAGAAAGGAAGATTTTTTTGGGGAGGGGTAGTGCCATACCTCGGAGCTATTCGTGCGACAGCCAAAATGATTAAGTCAGCACAGGAGCTGGGGAAATGAATAAATGGGAACTTTATTTTGGTATATTAAAAAATGAAACCGAGACACACGGTTATACAGCACAATAATACACAAGGCAGTGTCCATGGAAATAGAAGGTAATTGATGTGCTGCTACATTTCTAGATTTTCTTTTACTCCGGCTTGCCGGATGCACAGGAAGGAGAAAATCAATCTAAAATTCACTTTTATATTCAACATCTGCTATATAATGTTTGGTACTCTGCATACTATTGTCTGTTAGACAACCAGAGGGACTGCTCTTCCTCCCTCTGCTGTTGTAGTTAGCACGGCTGCTGAAGTATTTTGCATTGAGCAGCCTATACAAATGGATTTTCCCCGAAGGAAGATATTCCCACCGATATGCAGCACAGTGCTTTACGCTAAATTTAATGGGCTTTGTTTGCCATGCAACAATACGCAAAGTAGAACGTCATATTAACTGGCCACGTAAGAATCAGCTTTGGCTTTTATAAAGGATGACGTGACTGAAAGCAGTTTTGAATTGTTCGACGATCACGTGAAGAGATTGACAAATAAAAAGACCTGATGGTGCACTCTGGCCCTGCCACAGGGTGGAGGGTGTGAGAAAAGGGGAGTTAAACAGTACCCAGGTTTGGCTCTTAACAATTTCTCCTCCGTGGTAAAAGTTTGGGTGTGGGAGTTCTGCCTAAAGAGACGTGAGACAAGCTCACCGCCCCTGCTCACAGCCAGTATCAGGCCTAATGAGGCATTAATCGGAGGTGTGGGATGTTGCTCTTTAGAAAAGCACAGGGTCAGCAAAGCACAATGAAGACGACAACAAAGACTGGGGAGGCAGTGGCCTAAATGAGCGTTTCTCTGAACTGCACGCTCAGCAATCACTTCAAAAGCACGGTGACAGAATATTCACCAAATTTCAATGGAAAACATATGAAAGGGGCTTTGAACGCTTTTGTTTGTAGGTTTTCCTTTTTCAGAAGGGTGATTACCCCCCACCACCCCCCTTCCCCTTGTCAAACCCTGTGAGTTCTGGAAACAGCTATGTGAACATGCCCGGTGCTGGAGTCACATAATGTGCTTGTTTGTTAGTTTATTTTTTTCAGCTAACTGCAGTCATTCCCCATCGCTTTCCATTTCTACCTATTTAGTCAACAACAATTCATGTTTAGTGAACCTTTCCAGGCATGTCTCAATTATTATTATGGCGGGTTAAACTAAGTTGAGGAGGAAGTTTGACATCTAACAGTGCTGGAGCACAGACTTTCCATTGCTTTACTTCCTCTTTTCAGAAATCAACTGGCCGACCCGCCCCTCAACTCCAACGCATCTCGAGTGAGGACACGCTTCATCATAATCACCAGAGGGCTGAAGAAAGGCTGATTGGCTTTTTTTTTTCTTTTTTCTTTTTTTTAAGAAGGTTGCATCAGTGTTTGGATTACATGTTGGGCTGTTTTCAGACCCCAATTTGTTTTCATTGTTGTAGCACTGAGGGAAGGAGAAAAAAAAAAAAAAAAACAGAACAAGAGGGTTATTAACTATGTTTTGTTTGAGAATGTGTAGAAGAATTACCCCTTCATTATAGCCCATCACAAAATCCAAGGTGCTGTTGAACTATAATTCTTACTTTCGCACAATGCCCTCATGATAAAAAAAAACAAAACTTGACTTGACTTGACTTTTATAGTGAATATCCAAAAAAAACCCATAATTTCTCTTAAGCATAATGTCCGATGGTATGTGAGACACAGGGTCAGTGATTGTCAACTGGTGTGGTGTTTTTCATATTTGGTTTGTGAGGCCACAGATGGCTGTTAGACTCAGCCATCTGGATGTGAGTGCCCAGCCCAGAATGTCTCTATCCCAGAGGATCACCTCTACCCTCAGATATACCGCAGGATCTTGGTTTGACATGCCCCTTCAGATTTGTGATATCTAACATCGCTCAGCTATAAACTAAACATTTGTGTAATTGGTTTTCACTTACACTATTTAGTCAGAATGAGTCAAATGTAAAAATATGTTTCTTGTGCCTTCCACAAGATAGCTGCATTTGAAACTGTAATCATTGCTAAGATGGAGAGTCCCTTCCATATGTGGCTTACTTTAAAGTATACTTCCTTGATTTGCATTGTGGTTGATTTGCACAGTGGGACAGGTTTTTTTTTTTAATTGGCCCTTCAAAGTTTTTGGGGTCCACTATGGCCCTACTTAGTTCCCAGCTCCTGCTTATGGACTGTGACTACAGCAGCACACAAACTGCAATCCCCTCGTCTGTCCTGCCATGCATTAGTATTTATAAGGTTTGCTGTGCATTGTACCATAAAATCCTAATATAATAGCAAATGCTGACTCTGTTGAAACAGGTAGTTAGACATGTGGTTTAGATTTTAGATGCCTTTGCCTGGGGGCATTTCAGCATTACTGGGCACAGATGATTTGGGATTGAACTAGTTTCCCTCCAGTTACTAGCTGATCAACTTACCGGTCCCAGCCCTGTGGTCATATACCGCTGGAGGCTATGACACATAGTTTCCACTGATACCACCTTGGGGATGTTAGAGGAGATGGGAAAATGGTTGTGCTCTTCATCATAGTCTCCCAGCTCTGCATGGGACTTGTGTTTTGGATAGTACAAATAGGGGGACAAGTCGAGCTAATAAGATTTTCATTGACAGGGGTGACATTGACATTTGTTTTCATAAAGCCTCTTTCTGACGGTTGTACCCTGTATGCTTGGAGACAGGTTAACCAGAGATCAAGTGCAGACTTTTGGGCTAATTAATGCTGCAGCTGTCAGCGACGCTGACAGGTTGGGAGCCATGCTCTAATATCAGCTGTAGATAGGACTGCCTGCCTGCAAAGATCCAAATGCCCTCAACCAAAGTTCCAAGTGATGTGAAAATATGGTGTAAATTAGAAACCTCATTAGCATCAACGAGTACCTCTGCATAGTATAATACAAGCATATTACTGTGTGTGTGTTTGTTTGTTTGTTTGTTTTTTGTTTGTTTGAGGGAGCGTGTATGTGTAAGTTTGTATGAATGGTGTATGTTTTTGTGCATGTGTGTGGCTGCAATAACGTTCAACCGATGTATCTTTTAAGGCCAACATCAATACTGATATTGTTAGACTGAGGCCACAGTGTTTCGTGCTAATATTCGATACCAACAGATTTCACCATTTTCACGTCACAAATCATATTATTCTGTGTTTACCTCAGAGTTTAATTCTTGGCAGAATGAGAAAGCCTTTGCAACAGCATTTCAGCTGTGGGACATTAAAGCTCTGACACCCAAACTATTGAAATTATGTTTGCGTTAACAGGGTGGCTAATTAGGCCTATTTGAGGGTTGGGGAAACTCTGAGATACATTGAAAGTGAACAATCTAATCCATAAACGAAATGTGCACAAGCATTAATATCCAGGTTTTACAGACTACTCTTAATAGTTGTGGTCAGGAAGGAAATTCTGTTATGTATACATGACATGATTGGCCAGGCCAATATTATCCAGATATACATTAAACACATTGGTTACTTGCTGACATTTACGTGTTGACATGCACTGTAAACACAGTGCAGTATAGTGAGTGGGTGAACTTTTTCCCATAATCTGTCACCAATGAACAAAAAGTGGTATGTCTGGAAAGAAAATATTTATTCTGCATTGGAGTTATTGGAGACTGGTGGCTGAATGTGTTGAAGCTCTAAACGTGGCTGTCCTCATCTGGTATTAATTTGAACTGCCTTGCAGACACCGTCTCATCATGCCACAAAGACATTAGACTTTAATTGAAAATGCCTTTAAAGTTAACTGCTGGATGATGTAATTTATTGGCCAGCTACTTAATTTATTCCTCCTCGAATGTACATTCATCAGACAGATCAATAATCAAATGATTCCACTGATTATGTGTAATGAAATGCACTGAATGAGTCTTAGACAGCTCCTCATATCGCAGTGGAAATAAAACAATGGGTTGTATTACGCTGTTGCAATGATTTTATGGTGCAAATTAGATGAATTTTGAGAGGTGTCAGCTACTTTCTCTTGATCTCTTGTTAAATGTAAATGAGTGCAGTCAGCGTTATCTCAGGAATGTTTGAAAAAAGGAAACAAATGGCTAAGAAGGAGACACGGGATGGAGAGGAGGGCAATAGGATGGAAGTACGAAACTGGCAGCGTTGTTGATGTCTATAGATTTCTCCAAGCTTTTTTAGCCCAAACATTTTTTCTTGGTCTCATTAGAATATAAACTATTGACCTTGTGTGCTCAGCGATCAAAGCACTAGACCCTTCAACACTGGGGGAGATATTGAACACTTGTTTTTGACAGGGGCCTGTCAAACACTGTTGCTGTGGCAACGCAGACCCAATACCAAACAAGACTGTGCTCACTGTTGCCTTTGTGCTCATGCAGAGAGACAGTAAATTAGAAATGTATTTTACAATAAGATTCAGTGGAGGGAATCTGCACCGTGAGATTAACTGCTTCATCTCCAGCACCAGAGAAACCACACCGATGTATTGACTTCTGGGATACTGTGTCATTATGGGCCCCACTTCAAATGTTTTTGTTCTTTTCCAAAGCAGGACAGACATTGATCACATTATACTCCTTGATGGTCCTCCTTGATGATTCACTTCAATTACATGGACAGTGTGGTAATTGAGATGTATCCATTTACTTTTTCTGCCAACTCCTTCTTTCACAATCACAAGCACATAAGGCAAACTCATGTGCTTGTGACTCAGACTTTCACGAGTCCACATTTCCCCACATGTTAAAACACAAGGGATTTGTTTAGAAAAGTGACCGAGCCTCCCATGAGGAACAAGGGTGCCAAAGGCAAAGAGCCTAACCACTGCCTAAAGCAGTGGTTTCAGCATCATGCCACTTCAGCCTTACACAGTGAAGGCCTCAGATGCCCCGAATTTACCAGGTAAAATATCTAAGGTAAAATAATACTAATAGGGCCAGGATTCTCTGAGTGGAGGATTGCTGCTGTTTATGGGACAGTTAATATTTTGCTCTCACAGGAATAGTTCACATAGTTTGAAAAATTTGATATTATTTTACTTACTCCCTAAGTGTTATGTAGGACAGCAGTGATGCCATCCCCCTCTCATTTGTCTTGTTGTGCTGGATACTGGCTGTGTAGTTGCAATGGTAACTATTAAGCTGTCTTAAAAAATGACTGCCTAAATCCACTCAAAAAAGGATTAACAGTGCTTCTATAAGTGGTAAAATTTTAAATCAGAAATAATGAAGAACGATGAGAGGAGGATAGCATCACCAGTGCCCTACATAAAGATTAGGTAAGACAATATCCAATTATTAGGAAAAAAGAAAAATCAAAAATGGGCGAACTATCCATTTTATCCTCTGGTGTATTTTTATTTATTTATTTTTTATTGTGAGCATGGTCTATGAGAAGATGAAAACCAGTGATGATTTGCTCCTTCTCACAAGCACGTGTGAGGTAGCCAATGTCAGAGATGGCAACACTTAACACTGGTTTTCTCTGATTGTGTTCACGGACAGCCATAAGAAGGCATACGAAGGGTGTAGAAGGTAAGACTTGAAGGTACGCTATGTAAGTTTTGCCACAAATATTTGTTACATGAGCAGAGCTTGTTACTATAGGTACATGCAATTTTTTGGACTTGTTCTATCCCATTTTATAACAAATCAAAAGAACGGGGCAGCAGCTGGGGCACGTTAAATCAAAGAGAAGCCTAGAAGATGTTTTTTTCTGAATAGTAAATCTGTATGTAAACCAAACCTGTGGGCCCGTTATTGTAACAGCAACAAAGAATGGGTAACTTCTCAGTGTTATGGGGACCCAGGTATCCCCTGAGGATATTTTGTTTACATTTTCATAAACAGTTTAATATATTTGTCATACACCGTTTTTGATATCTCTGAGTTTAAGATTTATCTCCCAAAACTACAAACTACACCTTTAAGGCAGTCTCATTAGCCACACTGGGTAGATCAGTGTTGGCCATGCAAGCACAGATTTCCATCAAAGTTGGATCCAGAGCAGACAAGCACGTATGTAACTTTTGGGATGATATCCTACATGAGCAACAGAAACATTGAGTTTGCCTTTAAGAGTAGAAACAAACAAAGTTTGAGAATTTTGCCAGATGTGAAAATGATCTCTGCTCCCTGTTGACGTGGTTGTAATTATCAAGAGTTAGTAATGGCCCTGTTCACAGCTTAACCTGAGCGAACAGGTTTTCTCTGCACGTGGCAGCAGAGAGCTGGCAAGGTTAGGCGTGCAAGCTATAAATATTCCAGAGAACAAAAGAGCAATTGACTGCTGCAGTGTAGGTGTTACACCATCTGTTAAGACAACAGAGATCCTACCTTCTGGATTCTTTATATTCATGGGAGAAGTTAGCATACATTATGTTGCCCTTCTTGGCTCCTGTAATTCTTTGATAAACAGAGACACACACTTCGACCTGCGATTCTGTGAACAATGATGAGTGAGAATACAGGCTGCATGGAGGGGATTTTACTTTGCCATCACAAAACCTCCACAAAAAGACAAAATGAATGTTGCAGAATATGTCTTAAATTGAGAGTAGAGCTGAAACGTTTCAAATAGCCTCACTGTAAGGCTAAAGATGCTTTCACAATTTCAGATATAGACCTAAAAAAAAAAAAAGAAAGCTGCAATCTCTGTCCAGTTCTGTGCATGCTATGATTTTGACAGCAGGGTTTCGGGACAGAGCACAGTTCATAATACTGACACATATGGTCCAAGGACAGCATGACCGCACACACAGTGTAAAGGGCCGCTGAAAGACATGATAGACAGCAGACAGATCGCCAGGCAAATAAGCTCCTCAATAACCATGGTTTTCAGCAGCATGTAGCTCAGAGTTTGGTGACTTGTTATTGCGCTCTGTCAGAATACACACATCAACATACGTGACCTCACCTGTGTTTGATGTATACACATAAAAGTCACATTTTTGAAGCTGAGATTTTCAGCCAGAACATTGTATTGGCACATTTATGTGCACATTGGCCCTTTTAGGTCAGCAGTCTGTTTGAAACAGCGATGATGCAGTAAGACAACTGTCCCAAAGAGTTTTAGCATTCACAGATTGCAACTGCAAAAACAAAACACAACAAAAAGCATCTTAAGATGACAAGTTAAATCACGTGTGTGTGGGTAGACAGCTCTGTCCAGTGTGCACGCTGACATTTTTTACGCACAGTGGTCCATACAGCCATTCATGACCAGCCCTCCCCTGAAACCGATAAAGCCACAACTTGTAGGCATTCTCAGGCTGAATGGTTAGTTTATTATTACAACTTAACTTGCTGGCTTGTTAAGGTGATTGACAAATACACATACACACACATACAAAAGAATGAACTCTTTGAAATGACTCTCAATGGCAATAGATTTCTTTTGAGCACAATCTTTTGTTTACACAGGTGAGGATACTTAACCAGCCAGCTTAAGTTTTTGTGCTGTGGATTCAAAATTCAAAATTCGTCAGCCACTTACAGATCATTCAAAAATGAATAATACATAAATGCCCAACTTTGCAATTTTACCAAAAAGTTTCTCTTGATACTAAAATCCTGTACACTAAAACTAAACACCAGACAGAGACACAGAGATGATTTTGGTGCCGATCCCCTCCTCAGATATTAGTTTCAAGATTCTTTTATTGTTACATCCCATCATACAAGCGTATGAGAGTAAAAATCTTTGGTTTTGACTCCTCGACAGTTTAGCAACAATAGCAATGAAATAATAGAAGAGGCATTAAAAAATGGTGCTAAAAATGATACTAAATAAAATAATAAGGGTATGAATATTACAAAAGGTACTAAAAAATACTGATGACTACAAGGGGTGTTTCAAAATGTGACCAAAGCACCAAAGTCACATGTTTGAAAATGGGCCATCATAATTTATCTTGAGTAAACAAAGGGTTAAAACACAAAACTCATGTTTAGGGGTTGCTAATTTAATTTCTTGCACTGATCATTGCTGAGTTAAAAATTGTGGGAAACCTCATCGCAGTTACGGTTTTAGCATTTATCAGAAAAGAAATAGGCAACCAAAAGCAGCACTGTAGTAATATCCTACTACTATGTGCTGCTTTTGGTGTTTGTTGTTAATATGCACAGTTTTTAGTCATTTCACTCCCAATTACAAGACATTTTGCACTATATATTAAATATGTAAAGATAAATAGATATTTATATCCACATGCAGTGCCAGCTATTTCTTTGTATAATGCTTTGATAATAATGTGTACATAAAGACCTTTTTTTCTGAATTGTCATGCCTCTTAGAATGCAACGAGGGAAAGAGAAAGGCATCTACTTCATTAGCTTTCAACTTCAGACCTGGTAATTGAAATCCATTAGGATGATCTAAAATGGATCTGATGGTAAATATAAGTGAATTTCATGGAGGCAAGGGCAGGTTCTTCAAGCAAATGTAAATTTGTATCTGTCAGACATAGTGCGTGTGTGTGTGTGTGTGTGTGTGCATGTGTGTGTATATATAATGCATGCATGCTTGCACAGTCAGAGAGAATAAAAGGAACAGGGAGGGTGAAAGAGGGAGAGAGAGAGAGAAATAGAGAGAGCAGAGAGAGAGGGAGAGAACTGAGTGCAGTAATATCCATTAGATTTATTGTGCTGCAATTCCCAGTCCCTCCAGTTCTGCCTGAGGGGGACTATATTACATTTCATCACAGTTTCATTTTCTCCTGCAGATGAGAAATGGGAGTTCTGTTGCAGTAATGTAGCATGTATGTGTTAAATCTCATCTCTAATAAAATCAAACACATCACAACTCCTGGCACTTTTGCTACAGGGCCGCGACAAAATGAACCACCATCTGTTATCGCATCAAGACCGGCTTATTAGAACATAAAATCAAACACACCCACGGACGAGAATGAGGATAATGAATACAGGAGCTAATGGAATGTGATCAGGGGACTGTCCTGAAAGGTGGGAGACGGTCCCTTCAGAATCAGATTCACTTCCATTCCCCAAGTGCAGAAAAACGTATGGGAGCTCATCGTGGTGGCATTTGTGCAAAGACACACTGACTTTGCATATTGACACAGAGTGTGACACACAGCAGGATGTCACCGCGTGTGCAGAGGGAGACGGTTCAGATCAGCTATCCTCACTGATGATGACTGTGATGCTTTCTTCATCAGAGAGGAACGCTTATAGTATATCAATCTGTGTAAGTGTCTCAGTGCATTTGAGAGCCTCAATGGGGGATTGAAAGACTGCCGGGGTGTGACAGTTTGTCATGCAGATTATGGATATTTGATGTGATTGACCCAATTCAAGTTACAGTTGATAAATTGGAAGAGTCTTCTTTGAACTGTGCTGTCAATGGATTTTGGAGTCAACTGTAATCCTCGTGTAATCAAAAGTATACTCAGATTACAATAGTGGCCATATTTCTGTTATTTAGCCTCCTGATCCTGGATAATGTTACACTCACAAATGTTATTACATAATTATTGAAAACATACTTTGTACCAAAAAATGTTCTTTTGCTAATGGGCTGCAGTGATGCTCAAAAAGAAAATATCAGATGTTGCTTCTTTATGGTCTTCCTCAGTTTTGTGAGTATACAGTTTAAATATGCACTTATGAAAGGGAGCTAGAACATGCTACTGTAGTAGATGTACTGTTACATAACTGATATTTTACTCAGGTAGTAATAGAAATAGTACTGTAAAAATCTACTTGGGTAAAAAGTATCTCATTTAAAATATACTCAAAATATACAAACAAATAAAATAAGTAATAACCTTATGCGTTACAAGAGTAACTTTCTTGGATGCAATCTTTTACATGCAATTGTAAAATGACGGTTCAAACTAGAGATTTTTAAACAGGAAATTTGGAAAATACAATTCCAAATTGTACATTGCTACAAAAAAAGCACACCAACACAATTAAGTCACACTTAACATCGCTTGGTTTCTGATGTTTATACAGAGGCAACAGACTTTGTCCTCTGTAATGGATAGGAATTAAATTGTAGCTTAGTGCAATACTTCAGCGAAAATGTACTTACAGTGCAGCAGAGTACATGAGCGGCTCGGAACGGAAGAAATAGTCGTACCAAACTCACGCAGTAACGGCAATTCGCTCACACTGCCCCGCTCCAACCATCCTTGCGGCCCGCACCTCGCACCGAATCGCTCACCCCAATTCCTCTAAATACCGCTCCACTGCGCTCCACAATCGCTCCGCTCATATTACTATTAATGATGATTCTGGGTAACAGTACAATAGGTGAACAGGCAGTCAACAATAGGCTATCCCATAGCTAACTTTGCCCGCCCAGACAAGCTAACGTTAACGTTAGCTAACGTTACCATGGTTAAAATAAGGCTAACAGTTACCGGTATTCCAACAAGACCATCAGATAACGTTAGCATGACAACACATAACTTACCTGTTCCGCTGGCCAATCTGTGTTGTGTCATCCAGATGCTTAAGTAATCCACTGAGGTCACAAGTCAGCAAGTGACGGCAACTGTTTTGCGAGTCTGTTCATGAATCCAGAGTTCATTGCTGTAGCCTAGCTGGCTAGCTATGCTCTGTTGTGGATCAATATCTATAGATGGCGTGGTGGCTGGTAACCTACTACAGTAGGCTTTCTTCTTGACAGATAGCTCTGGCAGAGAAACACTAGGCCTAGCGTTCAGGATTAGGCAGCTAAGTTTATAGATTT
>OMLB01044211.1:27587-42816 GCA_900302555.1 Myripristis jacobus | reverse complement strand
CATTATTTTAATAATAATAATAATAATAATAATAATAATAATAAATCTGTAGGTAATAGGTAGGTGGATAAACAGCGTCATAAAAGTCTCTGGTAAGACATGATTTGAAATGCACCTCTCTGATATCCTCTAAACGTGCGTTCACATTTTCTTTCTTCCATGAAGTTATGACTTCGACCAGAAACGCTTTTTCCTCCTTAGTGCCATAAGTTAAAAAACAGTCTGTGCACTGCTGTAAATAAATGCAGCCCACAACAGTTTTTGTACGACGCATTATCCTAATTTGCTCCGGTCTTATCTAGTCTGGTAGCATGCAGCTGCCTGAGTGAGCGTAACATTACTCTGAGGTACTGTAACGTTACCGTTACGTTTGTTGACTCAGTTAAAGTGTTTAGCAAGGTAATATTTAAGCTAGGTTATCCTAACTTTAGCTTGCTAACATATCAGTCAAGCATGACAGACACAATGAGGCACGTCATGGGAAACTTATTGAGTTATTGTTTATTTCACAAACTAGTTATAAACTTACCATTGAGGCAAACCGCTTGGCTCAGTAAATGCGCTGTCGGCTCTTCAGTCTTCTCACTACTTCACTCTGCTGTGGGGTTACTGTGGAATGTGACATTAAAGGAGCCCTCTACTGGATACGTAACACAAGGACATTTCTAAAAAAAACCACCATATTCCCTGCATTTTATTAGTGTAAAATAAGTGTTAACATCGGCGTCAACTTTTGGCCCATTAGTGATTATTCTCTAATGGCTATAGTCGGCCGATTAAATCGGCCGGCTGATAAATCGGTCGGCTGACAAAATATTTATATTTTATATTTTCTTGTTAAGAACTGGTTCTCAGTTGTCTGAATCCTCAGACAAGTGCTTAACGATTCCCCTATCGAGTCCGCTGCGCAGGCACTACGATGTCATACGTACGCCGCTTTGCCCTCGTCAGCATGGCGTCGAGGCAGAGGCGTTTCAAAGTTTGGTTATACTTCACGTGGAAAGACGACGACAGAGTCACTTGAAACGCTTGCAAAACTGATGTTTCGACAAAGGGAGGAAGAGCTAGCAGCAGAAACATCTGTCCACACAGCAGGCAGTTACTTTGCAGGAATGTCACGTTTTCGATACGCTCCGGAGTGACGCTAACGCTAATGAATCTCAACCAAGCAGCAGCAGCATTGCGGCTGAAGCTAGCATTGTCTAGTAACATGTTAAACTGTTATTTTTCTACATTAGAGTTCCTGACTCGGTTGTATTTGTTAGTGCTGGACCACAGCTGCCAACTTTTCAAGAAACCTTGGAGTGAAAAAGTTGAACCACTTCATATGCACACCTTAACAATAGCACTGCACACAGTCCTATGCCTGAATTAATAGCCTACACCTCTTACTAACGCTGTACAACTGCTGGTCGCTGCATTAATATCCAACAACAGAACAGACATAGGATTATTATAAAGAGAAAATTCGTTGCACACGGGTGATACCATTAATATCTCAATGTAGGATATTTTGAATGAATAGACAATATTGGGCTTATTTCACTGTGCTGAAACCTCATAACAGGATGAGTTACAACAAAAGCCAACTTTCCCCCTCCAGTGGTGAAGTTGCAAAATAGCATTCAGTTTTGGAATTCCCTCCCCATTTCCTTGATAGGAACAGGCAGAGCAATAAAAATGTTTTTTCTACCAAACCCCAACCCTAACCCTTCTACCTAAGAAGTTCTTTAAGAAACTTGAATCCATCACTGTACCATTTCTATGGGACTATAAAGCTCACAGAATTAGTAAGGTATGCATGAGTGCTTTGCACGATTAGAATATGGCTAGGTCATACTTTTACATACCTACTTGGATCAAAATGGAGAGAGGGTAATAACAATAACAACAATACAACAACATAATCCAACAACATAATTCATAGCATTATACTCCCTGGAAACAGATTAAATCTAATTTTGAAGTTGAGTCTATATCCACATTCCTACCAAAAGCAGGGAATCCCTCATTTGTCCCCTCTACTTTAGAGTCAGGTTTTACACAGTGGAAAGATTTGGGTATCCAGACTGTTGGAGACATAGTTGTGTATGGGAGTTTTCCATCCTTCAATCACCTTCAGGTCCAGTATGGTCTCCATAGGAATAATTTCTTCAGATAGTTGCAGATCAGAGATTATGTTATGAAATATGTACCCACTCTAGAGAAAATAGAGTCAGCGAAGTTTGACAAACTCTTTAAGATGGGAGGCAGGGAAAGACATCTGTTATCTCTAATCTATAACTCATTATTAGTTAGAACCTCACCCTCTGTTAAGGGTACAAAACACACTGGGAACAGGAATTGGGTACAGTTTCAGATGGTGATCTTTGGGATGAGGCTCCAGAGAATATACACAAACGTTCTGCTAACTCTAAGCACTGTCTTATTCAAGATTATCCACAGACTTCATTATTCTAAAACAAAATTACACAAAATCTTTCCAGGTGTATCCTCACTGTGTGATAAATGCCATATTAGGAAGCTACTCCATAGTTAACTCCATTTTTATCAGATATGTTGCACAGAGTATTGTTACCTGACCCACTCCTGGTGGTGCTTGGAGTCTCTGATCAGTTTTCCATGCTTAGTAAATGTCAGCAACAACTGTTTTCTTATGAGAAAAAAAAGAAAAGTAACTTAAAGAAACTTATTTTACTGTCTTGGAAAAAGGATGGGGTTTCATCTCTCAAATTATGGTTGGAAGAAATGGTTAACCTTTCTCACCTGGAGAGAATACGGTTCTTGCTGTTAAACCAACTTAAACAGTTTGGTAGGATTTGGCATCCCCTGCTTTAAAACTTTGATGTTGATGGCTCCTTTCAGAGTGATAAACTGATCTGCCTCCTCACTAGAAAGTTTTAAACAGGCATTAACTGGTCTGTAGTAAGCTGAAAAAGAATTCTTGTGACTTCAAACTGAATATTTTCAACTTCTGACTCCATCTTGGCAGGTGTGTGACAAAGTTGTGAAATGGTGTTTTGCCTGTTTTCCTGGGTTTTGCTGCTCTCTGGTGGACACAGTGCACCTCGGGTTGCACGCTTCCCTTGGCTAGGCTTTTATCAGCACCTTGGCTGATCGATGACTGATGCGGGGTGATGCTTGATTCGGGATGCTAGCCTCACTTCTCTCATCCCAGCTGTGTGTCAAAATGTAAAAGCTCTGAATAGGGGGTAATTGTATGAAAGATGAATGGACACACACTTTCCTTTTGTCGTATATGTAATTACTGACTTCTTATTTACAACATACAACAATAACAGTGCACTTAATTAGTAACAGCAATCATACACACAGGATAGTCTCTAAACTGTAGTGCTAGTCGTATGGTTTCCCCACAGCACTACTGTACAGACGACAGCAGCATTACACCAGGTTAGCAAACTAGGTTATTCATCGTCATGTAATTAACTTCATTTCTTCATAATACATGAACATGCTGAAATGCAAATACTTTCCTGAGCATGTTTACACTTTCATCTAACATATTTGTGAACATAAACTGTTTATACGAGGGACCCATACCTGGAATGGAGATAATTGTTTGAAAGATGCATGCACACAAATTTTCCCTGAGTTGTATGTGTAATGGTGTCCCTTAGTGTAGCTCTGCAAACCTGACGCTCCCCCTGCTGGAGCCCTCAGGTACTACCACTGCTCCTAGTTCATGTCAGCATAAGGAAACATAAATTACTGTACTCAAACTGCTGCAACTGACACAATTATTCCATAACAATTATTTTTACAATTATTTTAAACAGATCATAAATTCTAACATGGAAATGCTCAGATATCAATATGTGAAAAATACTGCATGTTAGGCCATTCAATGCCCTACTAATGAATATAGCTTAATGCCGGTAATGCATATGTCACATGAGCACCATGTGTTGCCTTACTTTACACTGAGCATAAGACGGTCAACTTTACAAGTGTGCAAATTATCTGTGCACCACTTAAGTCTGCAATGCTTTAGTGAAATAATATTATTAAAACACTCCTTTGCTTTCTCTGCATGGGCTTAATGCCCACACATAATTCTAGGCTGCTGTAGCTCTGCAGCAAGTTGTATGTGTTAGTTTATATGTTCCATCAATTAAATGCAGGCTCAGCAGAAGAAAACAACTGTTTCTCTCCATTAACTGCAAAGGATATGACAGTAACCTACATCATATGTTACCCATTATTCATCTACTTTATTACTCTTGCATATCTACCATAGTTTAATTAAAACAAAAGCCACAGTTGGTGATTCACGGTTTTACTAATGACAGTGGCAGAACACAGTGCTCTTTCCCTGTGGAGAAGAGAGAGGAGTTAAAGGACCACACCAGTGATTTTGCTTGCTTAGCATCTAGAAAACATATATATTTCATGTTTCTCTGATATCATTTTTCCTACCTTTTATCCAGCCATTGGTTTCCATTCATTCCACTCGGACATGAAAATAGTCCCTGGGGAAAAGTTTGCTTTATACGTACAACCAGTTCTGTGGTTTATGAATGGCAACAGGTTTGTTAGGCGCTGAAATAGGATTGCAGTGTAAAATGTGGGTAAATTGTATTAAATGGGCCACACTTTCTAACGGTATGGTCCTTTAAGGAGAGAGGAAAGCACTGAGAAGCAATGAGAGGAGAGGGATGAGACAATGGAAGAAGGGCTTGTCTAAAATTAATATTAAACACCTTTATCTTATACTCTTATACTATCTTATACTATCTGGACACACACACACACACACACACACACTTACATTAACTCGTTTCCCCAGCAGATGGCAGTACAATACAGCAGCATCCTCAGGAAGCCGCTGTAGCAGAGGAGCGGGCGCCACAGCAGAAAACAGGCAGATTGAACCTCTTGTCTTCCTCCTCCCTTTCTCCTGAGCCTTTAGTCATAAAAGGTGCTTAGATGTGATTTGTTTGCAATTGGAGAACTACTGCGGATCACTGCCACAGAAAACTAACAAGAGTCTGGGTTTTTGTTGTCTCACACGGAGTACAAATAGATCAGAACAAGATTCATCATCTGCACAAACAGATGATGAACACGCTCTGAGCTCTTTCAAATTCCACTCACTTTCCTTTTCCTTTTTGTAACCCTCCAAAACCTAAGAAAATTCACTTGCATTCATTTCTTTCAAAAAAACATTATATATTCAAAAATTGTGGTGGTAAATATACCACCACAATTTTAGCACAAAATGCCCCACAAAAATAAACTGCAAGAACATTACCACAAACTTGCCACAAAATAACTGAAAACAATCACAGTGACAAAAGACCAAAAAATACCAGAAAACAGGACAATTACAAAAAACAATCCAAAACAAACAGAAAATTAGCAAAAAAAAGTAAACAATTGCAAGAAAATTACCATGTAATTAGAAAAAAGAGCCAAACAAAGCCCAAAGCCTCCTCCCCCCCAAAAATGTAGTTATCATAACAAAACTACATTATTAATTATATAATTATATTTTTAACTTTAGTTTTCAAAAATACCATACAATAACAGCAAAAAATACATTTTTACTAGAAAATGACCAAATTAAACCCATCATAACCAGAAACATTTAGAAACATTATATATCTAAACTTAAATAACAAGAAAATTACAAAATTATAAAATTTGCACAAACTTATGGAAAGATTTTTTTTCATGAGAATTACCAGAACATTTGAAAAAAGAAGTAAATAAAAAAAAAAACCAAACATTTTCCAAAATAAAATAAGCTAAATTGAAAAAACAAACAAACAAACAAAAAAAAAACACAGGTCTTTGTTGACAAACTATCAATAATAGAGCCTTGTGGACTAAAATCTTCCAGTGCAACACTCAGAGTAGATTATCCCACTCAGACCATGGCCATTGTTTATCAATTATTATTATTTTAATTTAACTGCTGAGTGTTAGAGGGCTGACAGTTCCTGGACCTGGGTCCTTGGTCCTGTGATCGGAGCTCGGATCTGGACTGACATGGGTAGAGCGGTCAGCGAGGTGGACATGTAGCAGGAGAACTCCTGACTGTAATGGGTCTGCATACATAAAGGACAACATGGAGGCTAACTGCACTCAAACCAGAACAGGCTTTCATCAGACCCATTACTGTCAATCAAAGGAGGTTTCTCTAACACAACAGGTGAAGCAATGCTTACTAAAGCCAGAAAAAAAAACAACTTTTTTTTCCCATGTTTTTAAGAGAATGTCTTTTAGAGCTTTATGTCAGTTGTCATCAAAATAATGTTTTCCTCTGTGAAGCCTGCTGGGTTCAAAGGCTTGTCTGATGAGTTATTTTTTTATTTCATTGTGCAAAACAGAATCACCTTGTGCCCTTGCTGGTCCAGTTCAATAGATAATGTAATGAGATGCTGAGTGGAACGTTTAGACCTCCCCTTCCTTCCTCTCAGATAAATCACCTGCTGAAATCTAACATGGACACGGGGCGCCCTGGTGGCTCGCCTGGTAGTGTGCGTGCCACATATCAAGGTTAAGGCCTTACTGCGATGGACTCAAATTTGGCGTGCGCGTTTTTCTGCCTGTTATCCGCTCTCAACGACAACAGAACTGAACCAAACTCACGCCAGAACACAAGATCTTGTGTTACCACGAGCTGCAGGTGAAAGCAAACACAAAGGGCAAATTATATTGCAGCTTTTGAAATCTGCCCTATGCTATTAGGAATGTGTAGAATGCATTCAGATTACATCACATAAGCACAGATGTGGAATGATGGCTTTACAAACTGAAGAGGAAGTTGGAGGTGGGAAGCTAATTTTGTGACAAATTAGCCAACCTGTTGGTTCACACTCGAGCAAAAACTAAAGTGGGAGTTGCAAAGGCTACAGTAACATGTGCTATGACTGAGATAGGTGATATATATGGCTCATTATTTTAATTGGCAATGGTCAGACACCTTTTTCACTAGCTGTAGACGGAATCCCTTATATCTGTCCCTGACCAGTATACCGCCTGATTACGTCCGGATTCCAGTTGTGTTTGAAATAATTGTAGTGGCTCAGACTAAAGAGTCTTTTTGCTCTTTTTCATAGTTCCTGGCTGCCTAAGCATATTACCATTGCAATCTTGTGCTGCACACACCTCTGTGTAACATCATTAACGGAGATCTGGCAATGTGAGATTTGATGGCATTCCCAACTGAGAGACAAGAGATTCCATTTTGATTGAGGCAAGCAGGCAGTGGAGATGATGATGTCTGCACATGCAGTATGAGCAAAACTGAGAAACACAGCACTATGTGGATCCACAAAAAAACAACGAAAAGAGTAGGGCTTAGTGTAATATTTGCAAAGTCATTATGAAAGATGATGCTGCTGATAGCGTAGACGGTAAAGATGGGAATGATGCTAATGCTTACGCTGAAACCGTCTCCACAACAGGTAAAAGTCGGGCATCCACTGTCACCCATGTGTCTACCTCTGAAACCAGCCCTAATAGACCTACACTTAACGCTGGCGGCATGCCATCATTGGCTGCCCATCAAACACTTCCACAGGGCCTAAAACAAGACAGACATCCCTCAAAAGTGATGTAAGACCTGCCATAACCCCTTTAAGACAGGCAATGATGGATGAAGAGCTTGACAACGCTTGCCACTGACTTCCAACCAACTTCACTTGTTGGAGACGAAGGACTGAAACGTTATAGCAATGCTCGGAGCCCTTCCTACACTAAATACTGTCCCAGTCCTGAAAATTTATCAGACAGAATTAGTTAGAATTAGTTACAGTGTCAGCCATTCACTGTAATACAGACTGTGGGATATCGAGGACTAGGCTACATCCTCATTTTTAGCAGTAACATTCCACTTCATTGAGAGTTTCAAAATGTCCTCCTGCCTTCTCTCTGTTTTGAGTTTGGTGACAGAGGCACAGTGGGAAATCTGGCTGAAATGCTTCTCAGTGTTGCAGAACAATGGCAAATTGAAGATAAAGTGGTTTGCTGTATGAGTGACAATGCCGCCAACATTACAAAGGCAACGGATCAGAAAATGGGTCCACAATCCTTGCCTTGTGCATACTATCAATCTGATTGTCAGCGGTGCTCTCAAATATGGAGACCCATATGTGAAAAAGTGAAAGAAACAGCGGAATACTTTCACAGGAGCACAGTGGGTGCAGAAAAACAGAAGGCCACAGGGTTTTTTTTTTTTTTTTGGTTAACAACACTGCAGCTGGGGCGCCCTGGTAGCTCAGCTGGTAGAGTGTGCACCATATATCAAGGCCGAGTCCTTACTGCAGCAGCCTGAGTTCAAATCTGGTCCAGACCATTTACTGAATGTCATCCACTCTCTCTCCCCTGCCTTTCCTGTCTCTCTTTATTGTCACTATCAAATAAAGCAGAAATCTTGACAAAAAAACAACAATAGCACAACTGATTATTATTGTCTGACATCATAATTATAGGTAAATGTACTGATTTTCCCCTTAACATCACCTTGAGCTATTGTGATTGATCCTGTTGTCTCTCAGCTGCAAATGTTACAGTCCGAGCCACAGTGATATCTTGTGGCCAAAATAATTTTTTTTAGTTCAGATATCCTCAGTTACCAGAATTTTCAGTAATGCTTGTTTTGCTGCAGTGGAACTGCCAGTAAAACAATTCAGCCGACTTTTCAAAGATGGCTGCTTTCTATTCACTCCATTTCTGTGGGTCACACCTAGAGGCTTCCACCTGGAGGGGATTCCCTCCTTTCAAAGTCCTCAGATCCTCTCAAGTGGTGGGAGAGCTGAGCCACACTGTACACCCTCAGCTCAGACTCTGCACTGTGGCAACTTCAGCTCTGGCAGAGAGAAAAATTTTCAAGACTGGACAAATGATCTCAGAGCAGGAGAAATCACCTTAAGCCCTCAAAAGTGAGGCAATTTGCTTTCCCGAGTGCAAATTTGCCACAGATGATGGCAGAAATTAGGCTGCTTTGTTTATTGTTTTTTCTTGAGAAATATGTATCCAGCCTTTGATAGAGGAAAGATTGGCTGGAATCCAGATGGTTCACATAAAGAAAAAAAGTATCTGTAGCAGGTGATCTGTAGGTACTGGATAAAGTAGGACACTTGCTTTAAAATGTTTATATAGAAAAGGCAGTCAGTTAAATTAAGTGCTAAAGATTACCAAACTAAAATATCAGTTAAAGAAAGGTAAATTAATAATGACATTACATGGGTAAAATACTTTGTTCCTACATTTGACTTTAAAAGGTTGTTGTATGACTGTTGTTCTTACAGCATTTAATGGCAATTTTTTTTTTACCTCCACCAACTTTGCTGGTGGAGGTAATGAAAATGGTTCATCAGTGTGAGTTAATTCATTAGTTTTTATGATTGTTTTGCTCAAGCTATATTGTGACTTTAATGTCAGTAAACCACATTGCATTCAAATGTCATGAAATGTTCCCCTTGAAAATGTTTGGGGACTGTGAATATACAGTATTCATGATATCCTTCAGGCTCTCCGGGATCACCTTTAATTATGTATTGCAGCATATTAAGAACATTACAAATAGCCGAGATGGATAGAAAGTCATCCCAGCTAACAGGCAATTAGGCATTTTCTGCAGGTATCTTGGTTCCAAGGACACGGCCATGCATCTTAGCCTGCTCTTTGATGTAACAGAGTCATCCATGACATGAATGCATGATGCAAATGCATTTCACAGGTCTAACCTTTACAACAGAGAGGTGGCTCTGAGTGGAAATGGCCATTTTCCTGCGTCCTCACACCATACAAGCACCAAGTGTAGCACAGGTCAGATACAATGTGGAAGTAACCTCAAAGAGACAAGTTACTGAGCAAGCCTTTGGTCTCCTGAAGAGGAATCCCCTTGACTGAGGCACAATATGGTGACTCACATATACACTACACTCACATAGGGCCATGTGGTCTCCCACTTCCACCTTTCTCACTCTCCTCAAGCTGAGCCTTCAAATCACAGATTTTTCCATCTGTCTGGATTAATAAAAGGTTGCGTCATTGTTTTGCTCAGCGGGTGTACATGACAAATGCAAACGATCAAATTCAACTCCACCATTGGTGTAGTAGTTGCTGTACATTCTTGTGCGAAGGTTTCAGCGAGATAAGATTGGTTGTTCAGAGACACTCCACTTGTATTATTTTGTTTAGATTTTTCCCACTCACTTTTGATGTTCAAGTGGCATTTTTCAGCAGAAATTTCACTCACACAACAAGCTACCATGTGTTTGGCAATTTCAACTCATGACATATTTCTCCACCTTTGTATTTGTGCCAACAGTTCTTTGACTTTGCCTTTTTTTTCCACTCAAAATTTGTAAGAAAATGTGCACAGGCCAACTGAGTAACAGATTTGTAAAATGAACCTAAAGAGATGGACTGCCAATATTTAGCACATTACCATTTAAGAGGCCTGACCTGATTTGGGGGCCAGGGATGGAACCTGATGGCCTGGGACTGTTTGGATGCATCTGGCCTTTGGAAATAAGGGAACGATTTAAGATGGTCATCCTCCATTATAGTGCATAACGGACTCATCCATAGAACCTCCATTAAAGCAATGTCTGCTCTTTTCAGTCTTGCATTACTTCGCCCTAGGTTAACTGAGCTTACTGTAGCCCAGAGTACTGCCATGTGTTTGGCTAGAGTAAGACCTGGTACAGCCCAGGGCTTCGGTTTGCTTCGATTCAAAAGTATTAGCCCAGGCCTTTCAGTTAGCCCTGGGTTAAGGATTGACTCTTAAAAGCCCAGGGTTAATGTCTTCAGAACAGAAGGGCTATAAAGTGGAAAACTGTATGAATTAAATCACTTCCAGAGTGGTGAAGTTTTTGTAGCCTTCCTGGATCAAGCACTTGGGAGTTTTTGACCATCTGTACAGTACCAAGACAGTACAGTGCATATTTCTGCCAAAAGCTGAAGAGTGCCACATTAATACAGAGACAGTTGGCTCAGGCAGCTATAGCCTAATGGACTTCTTCAAAACATATTAGAGGCAACAGCTAGGTTACTACTGCAAACAGCCTTGTTTGCATCAATAGCATCTTAATAAGTACACACAGAAACATAAAAGTTTTCTCTGTGCGCAAAGAAAGGTGTTTTTTTGTGGAGGCCGCAATAGTTTCCTCAAAGACAGATATGCATGTATTAGAGACTGACATGCACGACTGACATGATCCTCCCGCAAAATCTGCCTATGAAGCTACATAATCAATTGCTAACATTTTGGATTGTTCAATTGTTTTAGGGGGGAGGTTTCCTTCAATGTTGATGGGATCACTGAGGACAAGGCAGGGAAAAAAATGACCATAAAGTGGTGAGATAAAGAGCTTTGTGACATTTTGGGGCAATTGCAGCCACAATTTAGCAATTTTTGGTTATCATGATTGGAATGAATCCATGCAAACAAACTGCAAAACTTCCTGTAAGTGTTTATTTTTCAGTGACAAATTATTTTGAGTCGACGCTGTTGTTCGGGGAGCATTGTTTGTTCACTCGTAGAGTCAGTGTGACTGTGGGGAGATTGTTAAAAACTCGTGTTATGGTAACTCTGATCCGGTGTGGACTGTTAGGCCATATAATATTCAGTTTTACACTGTCAGAGATACATTACCACTGATGATTTTGCTGTTTAAGGAGGATAGATGAAGATTATTAAAGAAAATTATCAATATAATCAAGTGAGTGAAATTCTCAGAGGCACAATCCATGCTGTAGGTATAAACAGATCAATATGAATTTTGCTTCACCTAGATCATACAAGGTAGTGTAATAAAAAAAGGTGTGTGTGTGTGTGTGTGTCTGTGTGGGGGGTGGAGTAGCAGCCTTATGAAGTTATCCTAGTGTAATGAGAATTCCTTTGGCAAATTAGCCCATTGCTAATGAACAAGCTTCAGAAGCTGTAATAAGGCTTTAATGAAACAGGGACTTTTAAACAGGCCATGCTAACACCAACACACAGATTTAATGTACTACTCATTTTATCCTCATTACCACCTGTTTAGGAGCACAGATGTCCAGGAGCGATCCAAGGAACATCAATGAATTTCAATGTCCTTTGCGGACGAGCTTGTACTGCGGCGCTGTTTTGCCAAATGAGAATACCCTTGCAATGAATGCGAAGAAAACTTGAAAGCCCTCTAAATAAAAAGCTGCATGTAAGACGGCCATGCTGTCGGTTGGGCAGCATCTCTAGGAGGCAGGAGACACAGGACAGCTGCAGTGTGATACAAGAAGGTGAGGGAGGACATCATTTACAATAATCTTTCAGTCAGTATTGAATGGTTATTCTATTGAATGGTTTCTTGCATGTTTTATTACACTTTCTGTAAATAGATGCCTCATTTGAGAATTAAGTCCAGTAGTTAATTGGCACAAGTTAGCACTGGACTAATTGGCTTTTATGTCTGAAAGAGTAATGAACTAAATAAGTCATTTCCTTATGATTAGCCAAAAATTTTTGAAGGCACCATAGTCAGTGACCCTTAAATGGACAGTAGTATTAAGATACTTCAGAGGCCTAGTTGCACACCCTTGAATCACATGTTGTAAAGCGGAACGAACATTGGTGTAATCACATGGGATGTTGCTATCGATATGTTATTAAAACTAAAAACACTCAAACTATAGCAACATTTTGCGCTAAAGGCATTTCTACGAGGGGAAGATGTTATTGCATTCTGCGGATGGGATTTTATATATTTGTCTGTAATTGTAAATGGTAACACTTTAGTTAGTTTAGGTTAGTTAATGCCATAATGGTTAATTAACTGTTAGTTAATGATTATTATGGCATTTATTAATGTTAATAATATCGACAATAACCCTTAAATATAATATAAGTGAATACCTTAGCATGAACAGCATTAGTAAATGATTCTTAGACACATTAGTTAACGGTTAGTTAACTGTTACTTATGTTCATTACCTGTTACTTAATGTTTATTACCACATTAACTAACGTTAATTGTTGTACTGTTATTGTAAAGTGTTACCTTGTAAATGAATAATGTATAAAGTTTAATTCACCAACTTGCCTTGCTGGAAAGGACCCCCTCTCTGTTTGTTTGAATTAGCCCAGCTCAGGGGGTTTCTGTGGCTAACCAGTTATTAGTCCCAGGCTTAGCTGAAAACCTTTGGATGAACAATTCAGTGAAGGGTTAGGGTTAGGGTTAGGGTTAGGGTTAGAGTTAGTCTGGCTAATTCTGGCTAATTCTTCTCTAGCAAGCTTCTGCTAACTAGTGAAGACCACACCCTCCAACAAAAACCCCATTTACCCCTGGTATTAAAATGCGATCTGCATCTGGATAAGTTATCCAAATGATAAATGGTCCAATCTTGCCTTTACGTTTACGCTAGGGATTTTTAATGCATTCTTGTTGTCCTCATTGAGACCAGATCTTCTTCCTCGACAGCAAAACTTGCTCATGAGCAATTTATGGTGGCTCCAAAGATGACATGGTGAAGATGACATGGATGGCAAACTTCAAGATGAGCTGAAATTTGTTACACTGCATCTGTAAGTCGTTGCGGCCTTTGCTGTCACAGAGAAATACTCTGCTGTGGTTGTCAGCGTCTGTGGAGAAACGAGTAGCAACGGCGCTTTGATATTATGCCACAGAGTTTGGGGACAGTGACTGTCTCTTACCTCTGAAGAGATAAGAGACAGTCACTGTATGCAGCAACTGTATGCCACTGGGCTACCAGAGCACTACGGCAGTGTTACTTTCGTCAACGATTATGATGACGAAATATTTACATCAACGACTGTTTTTTACATGATGAAGATGGGACGATGACGAGCTAAAAATAGCTCTTTGATGACGGAAACATAATGAGACGTGTGTGTATTTTTGTCATGACGAGACGAGATGGGACGAAAATGTTAGTAGGTGGTGTAATGGACTTTCAAAATGCATTATTTCCTCCAATTGTGCATGCAATCTGTCTGCCAAAAGCTCAAAATATGAGCAATGCATCCTGTGGCTTGTTTGGTTGAGAATGTGCGCATCCGTGCCTACAGCCTCATTTACACTGTGGTGTACGCCGGAGACGCACAGCGAACACAGCCGACATAGGCTACAAGCCCACACCGTGGTAGTGACCGCGACCGGTGTCAGCGAACACAGCTGATATACAAGCCCACACCGATCACGGTCGAGTTCGCCGCGCGTATCCGTCCTACGACACAGTATAAAGGCTACCAGGCAGCCTGCGCACACGCACTTACAAGTCAGCAAATTTACCTAAAACAAACAGGTAAATATAGACTGGGGTTGTATATTTTGATGTCTGTTAAGTTTTACATCATAATAGTCAAATCCATCTTCTAAAAAACAATAGGGCCCTCTCCTATGGAGGCTCGGGCCCTAATTATAGTGGCACAATACACTCAAGGTCTGGCTCTCAGAAATAAAGCCACGATCGAAAAGAAAGAATGTTTTGTTTCTTGACTGTCTTTGTGTAATGACCATTGATTCCACTGTTATCAGTTTTACATGTGTGTAATGTACAATCCTGAGTATATCATTAAGTACTGCATGGCTGCATTTCATCTCTATTGATGGGAGAGTCTACCTGTATTGGCATGATCCAATTAGTTTAAACTTTAAAGACATACGTGCGTGTATACACACACACACACACACACGCACACACACATATATGACTAAAACGAATATCGTTTTAATTTTCGTCGACTAAGACTAGACTAAAACTATTAAGGACAGCAATGACTAAAATGTGACTAAGACTAATAAGCATTTTCGTCAAGAGGACTAAGACTAAGACTAGAATTAAAATGGCTGTCAAAATTAACACTGCACTACGGTCTGTGTTTGGACACTGTATTGAACTGCCCGGTGGACAAAGGCTTCAGGAGGAGGTTGCTGGCTTTGAGGAGCGTTGGAGGCTCCCTCGGTGTGTGGGCACTGTTGACAGATACACACCTGTCATAGCCCCTGAGCACAACACAGCTGCCTATTTCAGCAGGATAGGTTGCCCCTCAGTTGTGCTTCAAGCTCATGCTGACCACCAGTACAGGTGAGTATCATGTGTACTACAGATAGATAGCAGACGAAATAGTATGTAACACAGCTAATTTTATAACCTAAGAAATTCATAAAGACCCCACGCATACAACTCCTGCCACCGGCTGGTCAATGCACTACAAAGATGATTAAGGGGGAGGGACTACGCCGTTGCTGAA
>OMLB01044211.1:2108-27567 GCA_900302555.1 Myripristis jacobus | reverse complement strand
TAATTTTCGTCGACTAAGACTAGACTAAAACTATTAAGGACAGCAATGACTAAAATGTGACTAAGACTAATAAGCATTTTCGTCAAGAGGACTAAGACTAAGACTAGAATTAAAATGGCTGTCAAAATTAACACTGCACTACGGTCTGTGTTTGGACACTGTATTGAACTGCCCGGTGGACAAAGGCTTCAGGAGGAGGTTGCTGGCTTTGAGGAGCGTTGGAGGCTCCCTCGGTGTGTGGGCACTGTTGACAGATACACACCTGTCATGGCCCCTGAGCACAACACGGCTGCCTATTTCAACAGGAAAGGTTGCCCCTCAGTTGTGCTTCAAGCTCATGCTGACCACCAGTACAGGTGAGTATCATGCGTACTACAGATAGATAGCAGACGAAATAGTATATAACACAGCTAATTTTATAACCTAAGAAATTCATAAAGACTTTCCTTTAATTCTCTGAACATCCCAGAGGTTCAAATTTGGAAGAAGCGTTTTTTCTACAACTTTGAGATTTCCACTAGTTTAAATTAAAATTCTGTGGGTTTGACCCAAAATATATGTATGTATATATATGGCAGGTTCACCAAGTGCTGAGAAATTCCACACTTTGTGACTGACTGAGAACAACAAGCTATTTCAAATGTAAATCTAGCCCAGAAATCCAGCGTTTTTAATGAAGAGTGAAACCTGCACATAACCCAGAGGTGGTTGATGACTAAAAATAAATTACCTATTGAAATAGACATGTGTGATGGAGATATTGGGTAGATATGTGTGATGTACATTTGTAGGTTACCTATGATATTGATGCCTCCGGGAGATGCAGCATACCCCCCTTGAGCTGGCACATGAAGCCTATCACATTTTTATGTTATGCATTAGCAGTATTTATTGTTTTAACTCGAGTCCATGTCACTATCGGCGGCTGGTTTTGCTCTGTGTAGCATTAAAGTAGGTTTGTTCAGTATCTTGTCCGCCTCTTCAGAAAATGGGCAGCTAGTCCTTGACTGCCTGCTTTTGTTGTTATCCTCTTTTGCTTTATGATAAACCACTCTCAGATGTTTTATTTTCTGTGGGAACTGCAGCCAAGTCTGTCCATTTGTTTTGAAATGTCTCATAAATGTCTCATAAATGTCTCAGTTTATATAGAAACTGTCCAGTTTTGCTTGGACTACTACTATCACCCCATAAGGCTAATAATTATCTTATTTCCTGATGGCTCCAGGGACGTGACCCTTCCATTGCTTCCAGCTGTCATATAGCCTACTTTCTTTAATTTTTTACATCAGATTAGCTAATTTTTGATGTGAGGCGATCAGTGGTATTCGCGCAACGTATGGATGCCAGCAGGTTGTACGGATTGTGTTTACACCTCCATAAGATCCAAACACAATGCAAGCCAGTCTACCTCCAGATGTGGTCAGACGTATCCAGACACATTCTGATCACAATGCATTTCCACCTTGCATTAACATCCACAGCATGTATCTGGATTCAGATCACATTTTAATGCCGCAGGTAAATGGGGGGGTAACCGCAGGTCCGCAATACAATTACTATCATCACTGTTACATACAAAATGTGAAAAATGTATGGTACAGTGTTCTATGAGCAAGCTGCTGTGGTAGCGTTTCCAAGCTGCTTGTGTTTTTGGAGACTGCTCACAGAGAACAGTTTACATTTAGCAGCTGCCTGTGTTGTTTTAATGATGAGCTCTGTCCCCATCCTGGCCTAAGACAAACTTTGTTAAAGCCAAAGCAGACCTCTGTAGTATTAGAGAAAGCGGGCGGATACAATTCAGCCAAACCAAGGCTTAGCAATGCTTGCCTGTCTGTCCGCCACCAGGCTGTAATGACCAAGCAATTTGTCTGGCTCCCGAATGAAATTCTTGCTTTGATTTACACAAACAGCTTACGAGTGCCTCCTCTTCCTCTGTCTCTTTACCCCTTCATCCACCTGTCCATCTCTAATTACCAGGCCACACAGGAGGATGTCAAGAAAGAGACTGAGGGAATGAGCAGAGGCGAGGGAAGACGGGAAGTCACTGGGGAGGTGTGTTTGTTAATGAGATGGATCAGACTTGGCAAGCGGTAAAGCCTGGCAGCAAACTGTTTACGGAGAGACAGGCGCCCAAATCTGTGAGCTTTACCAGCACTTAACCAAACAAATCAGTAGCAACCACAAAGGCCTGAACTCTAAATAGCCCAAGGTTCCCTTTAACTGCCTGGGGATTATCAGCGTTTTCATAGCGAATTTCACGAGACCTCAGAAAAGCATGTGAAGTAGGACTGATTTCATGGCGATGAGAAAGAATGAGTAGATTGCAGGTTTAGTTATAGGAACATTTCTAGGAGGTGCTGCTGCTCTGGAGGCTGAGATGCTTTTATTAGATGAGTAAGCCTTCAGTGGGTAAAGCCAAACAACCACCTTTCCACTGAAATTTGGATTCTGACATACACGTCATTATGGCAAGCAAAAATGCTGTTTCTTCGTCTCTCCAAAAAAATTGAGAAATTTTATGTTCTGCCACTGCTCCCTTTGAGTTTTAATGGTAGCCTGATGTCAAGCGAATGGTCAGTAGACTAAATAAGGAAAGAATATGATAGTGTACTGTTTCTGTGAAAAATACATGGCAGTCCCCAAACCAGAGGACATGACAAGAAGTTTATAGGCTTCAGTATCCTGCTTAATATCGCAGAATCCCAGCTGGCCCATTCAGGTATCTAAAAACTGGAACACAAGCTCATCGCCTGCACATGGCATTTACCAGCACTTGCATGTAAACATTGCAAATGTCAACATACACAACCAGCTGTTAAAAAAATTGTTTACATGCACCAATTAATGAGCAGAAATATGGATGAGTTAACCGTGTTAGACTTGATTTGAATACAACCTTACTGACTAAGACAGAAAAGGGACTTTCTATGGTTGGGATATTGCTAAAATTGCATCAAGAACGTTAAGAGAGAATTGTTAGTGTGCACCTTAACGTGGAAGTGGGTGTGAAGTCAGTCAGACCTGCGACATCCTGTGAATGAAATGATTAAAGACGGCAATGATGTGTCTATTCCTCAACGCTCTCCATGAGTACCCGAGCAAAATAGCCGTGAAAACTTGCTGATGGTCTTGGCCAGAGGCAATTTATAATCATGTCATTGGAGAGCAACTATGATGTGATTCTATCAGACAACCCCATAAGCCCTTGAGTGACTTGATATAATGATAAGACTCTGAAGAGCTCTGCTGTCCGAGCCCGGGTTAGGAGATGGGCAGGAGATGTGGCCGGCTACATCTCTAATATTATGGACAGAAGTGGACACTTAATATCTTTATGTGTGTCTGTGCGTGTCTGTGTGACTGTAAGTGTGTGTGTGTATGTGTGTGTGTGTGTGTGTGTGTATGCACGCTCTGAGGCATGTCATGCTGAAATCAGTGGGGATGAGGAAATAGAAAACAGAGAATGGACTGTGGAGGAGTGAAAGTTGGGAAATGTGCTTCATTTCAGGTAAACGGCAGCCGGAGGGTGTTTTCCTGTGATCTGTCCCCCCCTGTCATCAATCATTTAACTCCCCTTTTCTTTGCAGAGTGGAATTTCGCTGCATTCAAGTCATTTTAGGAGTGGATGAGCCGGGCTACATCTTGTTGCTCTGACTTGGAAGAGTCCACGGGTGCGAGGCATCCATGTGCCCACGTCCAAAATCGTCCACATTTCATTATTTTAGGTCAGTTTTAAATAAACCATAGTAGGTAAGACTAATTTTGTTAATAGAGTGATTGAATTAATGTGGGTATAACTGAAAATATAGGTCATGTTCAGACACAGCTAATTACACGAGTTGGATATTGTTCTAATGGGTGAGAGCAAAAAAACAAAAACAAAAACAACAGAAACAAACAAGCAAAAATACATACAGTAGATCTTTTCAAATCAGGTACAAGCCAGTTTGGTTCTGCTCAGAAATGCAGATTTTGTCCAGTTGGGTTCAGTCCACATTTCTATGTGGTTTGCTGCCACAGAAGAGCTTTCAAAGTGAAACCAAAACAAATACCAACGTACCAAAGACAACAACAAAATGTTGTTGTTTTTGTTGTTGGGATATTCTTCACCCTCTGTGTTTATTCGGCCTACAGTTCCTATGGAGTTCCCCTGGGGTCAGCTGGGGGAACAAAATGAAATCCGTTCTCTCGGTTTAGGAATCTGTTTGCACCGTTTACAAACCGTGCTCTTGGATTCATAATACGTGCCCACCGATAATGAATCCATGCTCGTGGATTTGTAAACCGTGCCTGTGAGTCACTAATCTGTGCCCAAACTGTGCCCTTGGATTTCAAGGACAAATCCATGGGCATGGATTCATAATCCGAGGGCACAGTTGTTGTTGTTTTTTTCCTCAGCCGACCTCAGGGGGCTCCACACAGCCACCTGACACTAGCAGAGTCTTCTGCAGAGGTTGATGAGCAGCTGCCATTTATGGATTTGCTGCGGTTTGATGCTGCTGCGTGAATAACACCCTCTCACGTTCTGCAGCACGTTTTGTCACGAGCAGCCACACTGTGGACAGCATCCAGCACAGCTTCTAATCAGCCTGTGTGAACATGCTGTGTGAATCTGTAGGTGATAGATAATAGGTGAATGCAATTACTTTTTTGTAATGATGAAGACACTACACACTTTTTTAAAGTGCTTTACCAAGTGTTTTCCCTTTGCATTGGATGATATTGTCTGAACACACACACCGTCACCCACACACACAGTTAGCAACTGATGTTCATTCATATTTATTCACTGCAATTCAGCAGACTAATGGAAGTTTCATCTGTAACTCCCTGTGGTAGACATATTTTAAAGATTTTCATCTCTTCCTCCAGCATCATCCAAGCTGGTACCTTTAACCCCATCTTCCTCTATTACCTCCCACTATCTACCATTACCCATCATCCCCTACCTCTAAATCACAGTTTCTCAGTCTGCATCTGACATGCTTTTGTATCCCTCTATTTGGCTTTCCTTCTCCTCTCTCTCTTTCTCCTTCCACCTAAATCAGATCTGTGTCCCAGCAGTGCATTTCCACATCTCCCATTACCTGCATGTCAGATTGAACACCGCATTCCTGCCATTTCTCACTTATCTCTCAGGCTTGCTTCTCTTCCGTGTATTATCTTAACCCCTCTGCTGTAATGTGGAGAGGCACGGCACAGAGCAGGGCATTGACAAGCTTCTTTTAGCGCTGCTACATTCAGAAATAACTTGTGTAACCGAGTCTCCACATGAAAGGCTGTAAGAGTGACGGCTTAGTGACTTCCCGTGATGTTCTCTCTGTCATCCTCCCTCTGCTTCCATTTTCTTCCCACCCATCTGCCTTTCTCCTCGTCTCTTTCACATCACCCATTCACTTTCTTTGTGCAGACTGTGCAGCATGTACCTTCCCAATCTTTCCGTCTCTCTACAAAACAGATGTTTTGTTGAATGCTCCTCCCCTGTCTCTCCATCTCCTGTAGATTGTACATTGATGGTAGAGTGGAAGATGATGGCCTGTATGTGTGTACAGAGATAGTTCAGGTAATGTAAACAGAAAGCCCTGGCCGCCATCTTTGAGGTCATCTGCTAATGGGCAACAGGGGCTTTGAATGTGTTTCTAAGGCGGCCCCCATCTCCCTGTGCAGCACTTTTTTTAGTCGGTTTGAAAGAGGTGTCTCTTGTTCAGGCAGGCCTCCATTTTCAGTAGATTTCTATTTGCCATCATTCGTTTTTTACAATTCTGTCTAAATTGAAAGCTTGTGGGTGCAAACAGATTTCTCAAGGAAGACCGAGTGGGGTCTTTGGGTTTCTATCAGACAAGTTAGAGCAGCCGACATCCCCCTCCCCCTCCAAAAGAGTTGGTGTTTGTTAACCTGACTTGATAATTTACTGTGATCAGGACACAAATCTACGTTATCACGCAGTTCACGTTTCCTTAGCATGTCCCTGAATGATCTACAGCCACAAAACAAGCTACTTCTGGGAGACGATCTGGTGGGATTTCAAACTTACTCTCCAATTGAATCCATTGATTTCAGTTGCAGGGCAAACCACCTTGACGCCTGTACTCTGAGGACGATTCAAACTGGACGTACTGTATGAAGAGAAGTGGACCTGCTGCTATTTTACACTAGGCCACTAGGCAAAAGCCACTCTTCCCTGGTGGCCCAGTTGCTGTTATAATGTATAACCTAACCAGTCTGCTAAGTCAGGCACTCTGTGAAGTGCTTGAGAGATAACCTCATTTACTGTTGAAACTACCCTCATCAAATGGACCCATAAAAAGTTTTGCTCATTTGATGTTTATTCAGTTATTATTATACGAAAGCATGGCACTTAACTTGGTCATTTTTAGGAAGTTAATGTTGGATGACGGTTAATGGTTGTTCAGACGTCCGCTGTGTTGTAATTTTAATTTCGCTTACCTCTAGAGTAATAATTAGCTGATATTCAATACCCTTTCTCATTTACTGCATTTCTATGATAGTGACAGTGTCAGCACTAGCAAACTGTCAATTGAAGAGACCAAAAACAGGTGAAAATTATACCAAAATTACAGGAAGAATCATTCAGCCTCCTTCCCTTCAAGAGGTCCTTTTGTCATTAGCCGTCATTGTAAATAAGACTGTGTTCTTAATTGACCTGCCTGGTTAGATAAAGGTTAAATAACAGTGCATATGTTTGAGACCATTACTTATAGGTAGGCGCACAGTGAGACCTGTTATGTTTACTGTAAAATGCACAATTACTCTCTTGAAAGTTACATTGTTTTGAGGTGAAGTGTAGCTTGTGGCATGTATCATTCAGCATGTGGACAATTTCAGGTGACTTACTTTACTTACTTACATTTCAAAAATGGTTCAGTAAAATTTCTCTGATTTATTTGGTCAGACAGAACGCCATGGTGAGGAATAATCCACTGAAACTATGAGCAGATCTATAAGGAAAAAGTGTTTTATGTCGAATTAAGTGTGCTGAAAACTTCCATCAACAATACCGGCTTGTGAAAGTTAGCGGTGAGTCAATATCTGAAAAAAGGATACTGTAAAATATCTCCAATTTCTCAATGACAATAGACAGAGACATCCAACACAAAAATCCGTTGGAACTACAGGCACGCCTGCATGTGGTTAATGTTTGCATGGAGCCGTAAATATAAGAATAGTGTCCTCATAACATGCATGAATATGTAACATCTAAATCAGAGAGGGAGAGAGAGACAGCAAATTTCGCTCATTGTGGCGCCACACTGTTCCCGTAGGCTACCGTAATGACTGCAGTAGAAGTGCCACTAAATTTAAACGCCGGCTCACTTGACCTCAGAGCATAGACAGCAGAGGATTGTGGGTACAAGGTGAGAGGATCCCATCCACACAACAACAACAGATACTTACAAGAGAAGTTTTCAAACCCCGATTGTTCATACAGTTATGCAGCTTCGATTTTATTTTTTATAAATGACATAATTACCAAGGTATGGACATCGAAATCATGGTTGTTATAGTTTTGATAGTGAGAGGGTGAATGTGATGCGTGTGTGTGTGTGTGTGTGTATGTAGGCCAGTTTGTTTGCTCTGAGACAAGAAGTGAGATCGTTCCATGCAAGTGAAGAGAAACGCAACAATAAAAGCCTCTCCCCTTCCTTCCTGAGATGCTTCAGAGTGGACAGTTGACAGACTTTGAATTAGATCTCTCCTCTCTTGATAAGAGCATTGGCTGCCAGGCACCATCGACCGCCGCCTCTGGAGTTCCTCTACCACGGCAGAAGCCCCACCAAGCTAAAACGGTCAGTAATTACATCCAGTATGCTGGAACACTGAGCCACACAGCCTAAACAGAGTCGATAAGTGCGGGAGCTTTTTAACAATAGTAAGCACCAAGGGAGGGTAGAGGATCAGAATATTACTAAGAGAGATAGAGGCAGAGGGGAGAGGGAGGGCATTTGGTTTTATTTACCCATTAATGACGAAGGTGAGTGTTCTATGGACCGGAATAATGAGGCGGATCAATGTCCATTGACTTGCTACTCAGCCGACCATACTTCCTATTACACCGATGCCTCCGGGTAGCCCGCCCTGCTCTCTGAGCAACAAGGTAACTGGAAATATCGCTCAAGAAATCTTGGCGGCGCAGCAGAGAGGGGTAGAGAGTATCGATTCATACAATAAATGCTAAAAATATGGATTATATTAAGGTTTGAGACGCTATAGGCGCTGAGCCAAAAGATGCTCACATGTTGGCTTTTATTTGGATTCAGTCATGTACATCTATTTTGCTCTTCTCCAGCACTAACCTGCTTCATACTGGGATACTTCATACAGTGCATGCGGTTACATGCATTGACTTTAGAGGGTTTACAGTTACAAATCAAATAAGTCCACCTTCCTCACAGAAATCCATTGGAGAAATGGCTATGCCCAAACCCGGCTGGAGAGAGACAGCTAGGTAAGAAAGACAGGTCATTGTGTTTCTAAACACACATGCTCAAGCAAAAGTGAACTTTACTGGTAGAGTGTTGGGTTGCATAGTTCCCTGGGTGTTATTAGAGTCCATTAGAGAGTATGCATCAGCAGTATCAACACTCCATATATACCACACTCCTCAGAAACCATATAAAGAAGGTTATTAATTTCCATTTCTACGTGCAATGACATCATAAAGGTTAATTTTGTCAGAAAGTGTTTTTGACATAATATGATGTATGATCAACTAGCATATCAACACCTATCAGCTCTGTTGCCTGGGTAAGTTGAGGTACAGCAGCTTTCTGTGCTAAAAGATCGTCACTCAAAACCAGACTCTCATAAAGCTGATATTCAAAACAACACAATGAAGAGTCTACCACATAAATATTACCACATAATTTTTTATAAGTCCAAGGACAGGTACTGTCTCATCTGTATTGGTGATTATCAGAGACCTGTCACTGATGTACTTGTTCCCATGGAAAATAAACCACTTAATAATAAATAAATAATAATAAAACTTTATTTGTATAGCGCCTTTCATACAAGAATTGCAGCTCAAAGTGCTTCACAATAAAAAGAAGAACATTTGAAAAAACTCTAAATAAAAATTTAAAAAGAGTAAAACACAGCACAGGGTGGAATTAAAAAAAGGAAAAAGCTAAAGACGAGAACTTTGAAATAAAACAAGAGATGCAAATAAAACAATAAAAGGCAACACAGTGTGGAATAAAATAGGAGCCAGTTAAAGGCTACAGTGAAAAGGTATGTTTTGAGTCTTGTTTTAAAGATATCTAGTGAGCTGGCTTCCCTGATATCTAAAGGTAGTGTGTTCCAAAGCTTACGGGCGTAAGTAACAAAAGCGGCACTTTCTTTCTTTCTTTCTTTCTTTCTTTCGACTTAACTGGGACTTCATGTTGTATACCATCAATCCACCAAAATCTCTAAACTTTGCTGTAATGTACTCCATATGTGTCACTTCTGAGACAGGGCCCAGTACTTCTCATGTACAAAAATGGGATGCTCAGTGCCCCTTTGATTTTGACAACATTCAAAAAAGATGATTATGGTTCATAAGTGACTTCAGGATATTTTTGAAGCTCAGTTTAGATGACCACTGTTTGAAAAAATAGTGCTTTGACTCAAATTTCATGCATATATTCCTTATCAAAGGGCCCAGAGAAAGAGTTTGAGGTAGGAGATGCAGCATGTAATATTGCTTAGGAATTACATTATTCTCAGGAAAAAGTTGCTTAAACTGTTCGAGATACTGTTCAAAACAGAGGCAAAACATATCTGAACTATCTGAATTAAGTCCCAAACAAACTGAACACATACATTTTCCTCTCTACTGTTCAACAGAAAAGGCATGATCTTCAACAATATCAGCATTTGCCGAGAGGACTGTTTAAGTTTGTTGTCTTTAGATGCTAAGGTGCTGACACTGGCAGGACAGGGTACGTCTACAGGTGAGAAAGGAAAACTCTGCATAGCTGCATTGAACATGTCCAACTTTTACTCAGTGAGGTCAAAGGCTGCAAAATCAACCAACCTGCTTCTTCTGTTTGTTCCACAGGTAATTTTGAGGGCTGATTTCAAGAAGCACGTGCCAGCCCTTTCTATTTCAAGGAACTGTCTAATGCGTTTTTCCGCAGTCCTTTTAGTAAAACTTTGTTAATCAAAAATGATTGCTTTTCTGTGAATGTGCATTCCAAATGCCTGTGCTTACTGTATGCAAAACCAACTCCTTCCCCTAAATCCACAAGCTCATGATGTGCAAGTGTGTCACCACATACTGAAACTACAGCACCAAATAAATCAATTTCACTCTTCTGTGTTTGGATTTTGACACCATTATATAGTAACTGTAAATCTTTATCATTTTTTTGTAATACAACATCAACACCACACTCATCAATATTATTAGTATTTGCTGTAGCAGACAGTCTGGTTGCAACAAGCTTTGACTTAAACTTGGGGTCTGTGTTTCCTAAAGTATAATAAACCATCAGTAATTTATTCACAGAGGCATGTGACCCCAGGGGATTGCATATCTCTATTTCATCAGTGTGCAAAATCACCTGCAAAGCAGAAGGGTTTATTGAAAACAGTGGGTGGGTTTTGAAAGGGCTCCCATCAATAATGTCATACAAAAACCCATTTTTGTGGCAGCTCTGTGGTTTCGTGTTGATCATATAAAAAAATCTGGAATTGGACAGCAACTGTTCAAGACTCTTAATTAGGGGAATATAGTAAAAAACTTTGTTTTTGATTGCAAGAACCCTTGATTGCCCTCTCTTACCTCTACAAATCCGTTGAGATATGACTAGCTCTTCTGGTTTAACTGGGTTAAAAAGCCTCTGAATGGTGCAGTCCTACATGTATGTAGTGGCCATTACTAAGAAAGGATCCTGTCCAGTGTCGCCAGTGCCTCTTGGAGCTGCTCCATACTGTCTGAATGTCTTTTGAAGATCGTCTTCATTAAGTCCCTCAAGGTATTCAGAAGAGCAGTTTGGTGCTGCTGGACCCCTGAGACAATACTGTTGACTCTGCTGAAACATAGTGAATAAATAAATAAATAAATAAATAAATGAAAGTATGAGATACATCCTGTTTGTCCATCACCAAGAACTAGCACAACCCTTGTACAAGGGTTGTACAAGGGTCAGAATTACATTAGATGCCATTCAAAGAGTAATAGTAACTCAAGCCATGGACTCTGATTTGATTTTTTTTCCCGTCTGCTGTGAGTAAATACTGAAAGATGATAATACTGAATTATAGGCTAGCCCAAATAACACCAAAATTGCACCAACTAAAAATAGCAAAGAAAGTGTCACTGATTTCTTTTGATGGATCCTTGCTGTGATTGAAACAACAACAAGACCATGTATTGCTGGATGAAATAGAAGGTAAGGAGTCTTCATTCATTGCCTAATGTGGGACTGCTGTTGCTCCGACAGAGGGGATTTAAGATAATCATCCACAGATATAGAATTATCAGTTTTCATACTTTAGAAAGGATGCTTTGCACAACCAGATTTTCTCATTTTTTTAAATTTACATTTACTATTGAATTTTAACATTGTAGTTGTATTCTGTCTGGTGCATTGTAAGGAGTGCTAACATACAATTTTAAAAATGTTAAAATGTGTAGTGCGATACCAAGTGCATTGCTCTTGGACATTGATGGCAAATGTGGCGGCACATCTGGTAAGATCCTCACTTTATGCAGCTCCTTCCTGTAGACTATGTTAATATACTGTTAGAGTGCAGACTAGCCCACATCCAGTGTTATATAGCTTACAAACATTATCATTGTACCTGATGTTGAATCTGGAACTCCTCAAGCTCCTGCTGTGACATTTCATTTGGGGCGACAGGGGTGCTGACGTCACTGCTGGTGCCTCTTGTCTGAGTGGCAGAAAAAATTGGTATATTAAAATTTTCAACTCCAATCCTACATGGCTCAGATGTCGCTGCTGTCCATCCAGTGGGTGGGTGCCCAGTTGCAAGATACAGAGCACATGTTTGTCTGATATGGTAGTAGAAAGAGTTGATGACTCTGTATTCCAGATTCTGATTATGATCGGCTGGGGAGCAGGTGGTGGATGAAGTCACCAGACTGGAGCAGGAGCGCTTCCACACAAAGGCAATATCCCAGGGCAGCTACGGAGCCTGGACGCAATGGGACGCTACTGTGAACAGGCACATCACCTGGGCAGGCATCTGGAGGACATCGCAATCCAGGCTCAGCTTTCTGTTAAGGGTCACCTATGACACCCTCCCATGCCCCTGGAATCTGACCCAGAGTTTGGCTGTTTCCTGTGTGGCATCATGGAGGCAAACCTCCAGCACATCCTATCAGGGTGCAAAGTGGTGCTGACCTAAGGACACTTTTGGTGACACCCTGATCAAGTCCTGGCTAAGCTGGCTGAGGTCCTGGAGAACTGTAGGGTAGTGGCAAACTGCACACCAGCGGAGAGCCAAGAGGCTGGCTGGAAAGCTAGGGTTTACCCGATGGAGGTTGAGTGCTGGGGTTTCGTCGGCTAAACAGCAGGCTCCTCCGTGGTGCAGGAGTGGCGGGGGTCAAACCTATGAAAAGCAAGCTACTGGCTGGCTCCAGAGGAAAGATAGTGGTGGCCTCTAGCTGACGACCCAGCAGTTAACCTAATGGCACCGGCAGAGGTGCATCAGACTGAGACGCCAAAGCAGGAAATAACACCTCACCTGTACAATGTTCCTCCAGGTTATTACCTCTATCGATGTCTGATGCTGCCGAAGTGAAGTTTTAAGTAATGGTTACTATTATGATTTTCAGCTTTTTATTGTTGCTAACAACCTAAAACACTGTCTGTTACAAGGCAATCTTTCAGAAAGCAATTCAGTTGAATAAATAATTGTTGACAGTGCCAGTTCTGTGTGCTTGACTTCATTTTGTGTAAATGCTTTGTCTCATTTTAAGACAGAAAAGCTATGGATGACAAGTGTTGAATTGAAAATAATCTTGTTTTGTAGCTCTGGTTTTAAGATCATTTCACTCAAATGAAGCAAGACGCAGAGTGAAAGAGGAACTGACAAGCGAGTACTGAGTTTATGTGACTTAATACAGCGCTTGGAATGAGTGTTTTACTACTTATTTCAAGAGATGTCACACTGTTCAGTGAAAGCCTAGATATGTTTTTTTATTTCAAGAAAACTTATCTTACTGCACTGGCAGATAATTTCACTTATTTCTAGCTTGTATCTTCTGAAATCAAGTATTTATTTCCAATATTTAAATAGTTAATTAGTTAAATAGTAGTAATAGTTAATAACAGTTGAATAGTTAATTTTTGCAATGCACATGGTGGTGAAATATCCTCTTTAGCTACCATGATGTAGCAAAACGGCTCCCAAATTCACACATAACACATACAGGCAAGCAAAGCAGATTGTGCCAATATAAAAAAAACAAACCCTGGCATCCATTTTTTGAAGAAATTAAATGGCTCTTTTCTTGATACTTTCCCTTTTGAATTGGAACGTAGGGTCTGCAGGTCACCTCATAACCTTGCACCAGGAAGAAAAGACCTGATGGTACTTTAACAAATAATTGTGATTAAAAAATTGGTACTGGGGCTTGTTTTTTTAAGTTCGTATACCCTGCTTTGTTATATATGCTTTGTTAATATATTCAAAGCATTATTTTGGGAGCTGCTTTGCTATGAAAATGAAAGAGAGACAAAGACATGGTACTCTGGATAAGCAGTCTTTGGGAGCACTGCAACTAATGAAGAGATTTCACCACCATGTGGACTCACATAACACCCAGGTTGCTTTACAACCCAACACTCTGTCAAGGCTCAGTTCTGCCTTCATCTAAACAGACGTCTATGACAGAGCTGACACAGAGACACACAGTCATATTCACAGCCATTAGGACTGTTCTTTTCACCTGACTTGCATGTCTCTTGCCCCACCAAAAAGAACCTGGTGCTAGTTCGGTGCTGGTGTTAGAGCCGGTGCTTAACTGGTTCCAACAAAGAACCGGTTTGCTTTTCCATCGGCCATGAGCCAAGGGGAGCCAAGTCAGACCCACGTCATTACGTCAGCGTAAAACATGATCACGTGACTGTATGTGTGGGTGTGGGAGATGCTCACTCGGAATCACAATAACCAACATGGACGAGGTTCTCCTTCCAACTTGTTTTGGACTTCGGATGAAGCCCAGATGGCCAGAAAGCACTGGGTCTCCTCTGCCCACTGCTGCTTGTTTTTAGCATCCATACTGCTTTTTATTTGCTGAGAATGCGAGCAGCTGATTTTCGTTTTACAAATGGCGGTTCATAGCGTTTGCTGTTCCCGTTTGGGTCTGTAAACTTGTCCACCAATGACGTGGTGGGTCGCGTCATCGGTTCGTTATCTGGCCCCTGTTTAGCCCAGCTCGAAGTTGGTGCTTGCCTGGAACCGGATTGGAACCAGTTTGGCCAGTGCTTGGGCGGTGGAAAAACAAAGAACCGGTGCTAAGTCAGGCACCGGCTCCGAACCAGCCCTGGAACCTCTTTGGTGGAAAAGGGCCTTCTGAACAGCGGCAGGGACCCAGGCAAACACAGGGAGAACATGCAAACTCCACACCCAAAGGATGAGCACCAGGATTTGAACCCAGGACCTTCTTGCTGAGAAGTAATAATGGTGCTAAACACTGAGCCAAAGTGCTACCCACATACACACTGCATACCAGGTTAAATAACAAACCTGCACATCTCAACACTACTCGACACCCACACACGCCATCATGACACCTCAAAATAATAAAACCGTCCAAGGTAATATTCTTTGAGAGTAATTCATCCTCATTACAGCCAGTGGTTCAACTGTTGCTGAGCATGCTCACATCACTTGTTCTGGCGCTGTTGACTTTTCAGTACAAATCTGCCTGGCTTGTGTGTGTGTGTGTGTGTGTGTGTGTGTGTAAATTTACAGTCCGCACCATTGCTCTCAACTTGTGTCAGACAGACAGAAATCTGCAGGAGGTGAATGATGCAAATATTCTGTTTGGCTGTTTAATGCAGAAGCACATTGTCAGAGTTGCTGTTGCTCATTTGGTTTTTCATTCATTTGCTAATTAGGTTATGAGGTTATCTTCTGTTTGGGGCTCAAGAGAGCGAATGCATAATGAAAGTCTGATATAGGTGCTGGTCTGCAGTCTCTCTCATTTTCCCACTCTCTCACTCACTCACACACACACACACACACACACACACACACACACACACAGTCGATGGAATCAGGTAGGGTGCCATGCCATCGGTTCCATGGCCCATTATTCCAAACTCCCAATAGTCCGAAAAATGTCCCGTTGGACCGAAAGCCCATTAGTATGACAGCCTGTTATCCTGAATACAAATGCCCTTTGCTTCGAAGGCCCATTGCCCCGACAATACACACTTACACACTCTGGAGGTGTTGGAGTTCAGTGACTGCCAGCGGTAAGCTGAGTTTTGCATCCCTGCCAAGAAAACCATCCACCCCTGTTTCCCCTATCCTTAATCTGAGGAAGCTCCTGGCTAAACGTAACCAAATTTATGGAGTGGACATTTGCTGGACTATTGGGGGTTCATAATAATGGGCAGTCGGATCAATGGGCAGTCCTCTCAGGTAGACGGCATACCGGATGTCACTACTGTGGATGAACAGGATGTTAAAATCGGATTAGACCAGCAGATTATATCAGAAATTGTTGATGGTACTGCGGTCTAAAGTTAAAATATTTAAACTGTTTGCTGTCTTTAGTGACAGAATGTACAACCAGACGTTACGTAGCACATCAAAAAACAGAAAACATATTGAGAGGCTGATAATCCAGATGCAACAATACCGAGAATTATTTGACAGGCATCTGAAGTCATAAACTTTAATTTGCAACGGTAAGCAATGTTAATGTAATGATTTCATAACTGTATGACGCACCAATATTATTGAAAATAAGTATATACAAATATATGCAATTATATACATTTTCTGTAAAGGTCACCATAACAACCCCGACCGATATGAGCATCTGAAATCTCGTGGATGCTAATTTGCCACACCTCCTTTGAGTAGAATGCAAAGTCAGAGGGAGTTTGAAGCTCGCACCAGAATGGGGCAATTTGAAAGCGGATCTGAATGTTCCATTTTCAAATATTATCAACTTCATGTTTATTTAGAGCCTTGAATCACAGTTTCAGTCTCAAGGGGCTTTTCAGGCCCACAGATAATAGAGAACAATAACATCCCCTGGCCTAAATCCCTGGAGTGGGCAAGGAAAAAAAATCTAAAGGCATCTCAGAGAAAAAAAAAAGCAGTGCAACAGGTGCTGAGTGGGAAAATATTAGCTCAAACCTATTTAAATAAAAGTTTTATCTCTGATCAAAGAAATTTCATTCATTCATTTTCCAAATTGCTTCTCCTAGTAAGAGTAAGAGTAAGAGAGGGGTGCTGGAGCAGGGGAAACACCCTGGTCAGGAGTCCATCACAGGGCAGACAGACAATTTAGTATCTCCAATTCACCTGTCTTGTCAAAGACACTGAAATATTTAAATAAAACAAATTATAACAAAACAGAACACACTGTTCAAACAGAACAAACAAACAAATAATCCATATAATAAAAATAATCCTTGAGGCAGCAAAAGCATGAATTAGGGGCAGGCAGCAGGAGAAGCAGAAGGTACAGCAGCAGCACTTAGATGAAATTTAGAGTGAATTCACATTACTTTGTACTTCTACAATACTGGGAAAGAATACTGAAAAAAAAAATCACAAAATTATTAAAAAAGTTCCTGAGATACTTAATATCTTTAATACTTTATCATAATGACTTTTGGTTTCATACTTGAAATCATTTTGTGGGAGAACAGTAGATATCCCATTTTTCAAAAGGTGTAGTTTTCATTTTGGAATGAGACTTGTGGGAATCAAGGAAAATGTCTAATGCTTTGCAGCATATTAAACACAATGGGAGCCATGTTTAAAGCTTTCATTTATTTGATGAATGTGGGGGTGGATCTCCTCGTCAGGAGGCCTGGTCTCAGGAGAGAGGAGGCCTCACCTACAGGTGGCCTAACTCGGTTGAGGAAGCACAGCATGGGAGCAGATGTGCTGTAAGACAACAGGATGCCTCAGCAGGAAGCAGCTGGCCACCAACAACAAAGGCTGATTTTCAAAATAAAGTAAACATGGTGAGTCTGAGGCATAGACTGTGAGATTTCCATGTGCATCATCAACCATTTGACCCATCCTGAAGACACAACACACATTTTACTGCAACAGTCTCATGACATTTTGTGAAATTAACATGAACTCAGATCAATATAATCTTGGTAGAGTAAAGCAATATCAGTGATGTAACATCAGTATACATTACAGAACATACTACTCTTCATCTTGAGTATAAACACAGGTAGAGGGTGTGTGTGTATGTGTGTGTGTGTGATTGAGTGGATTGTCTCAGATATTTAGAAAGTGATAGTCAGCAAATACCAACATGTGCATAAAAATATACAAAACAGTGAAATAAAAATACCCTACAGCTCTAATCTGAAATCTATTACATCCATTTTCAGTGTGGAGCCATGTGCGCTGATCATTTTGAAGATGATGTTTAATGTGGGTTGCCCAAAAAAATTACGCCTTTTAAGAAAGTTTGTAATGTTCAGTTTGTTTTGACACTGTGGAGAATGTGCCAATTTAATTCTATGTTTATTATTGAGGTTGTAGTTTGCAGAGGTCTTTTACTAGACCGCATTATATTGAGAGGTGTTTGTAATGTTTTGTCCTCCCTATTTATATACATGAGAAGGACAGAATATTGGAAACAGCTGTCAATAAAGTGCAGTCCAGTCTAACAGCAGCACGAACTATGAGCTCAATGCCAAACACAGAAGTGAATGAACACCTCTGTTACTGTGACAACAAGACAAGCTGAGCGTTATAGGCAGCAGGAGAGGAAACTTTATGGGACAACAGTTGGATTGGATTGGATTAGACTGTGCAGACAGACCTGATAAAGTAATGCTTAAAAAATAGAATGGAAAAATAGAAAATTCGAAAATTTAATTCAGTTTTCTAAAATTGTATTTTTATTCACCCAACTCAGCTTACGTCTGATTGGTTGTCCATTACCTCGTGTCCCACTCATTGTCACATCTGCATTCAGTGTTTACATCTGGTCATGGCACCAGGTGTGGATGTGGTGTGACGTGGCTGCAGCAGAACGCGTCCATCATCAATTGAAGTTGCTACACTGACCATGGAAGCCGTGTACACTTGTGCAGGCTTCATCTAGTTTTTTCTGTCCCTCTACGTGGCTGCGTGGCCCTCCAACAGGGAAAAACACAGCTGGCATGCACCCGTTAGTATAACCCGCAGTTGTACTGTTTTGCTGTTTTTTGGGGGTTTTTTTTGGCCGGCTGCTTTGTGTTGTTGTCCTCGGATAGCGCTTATACGGAAGGCTTGCCAAGTCACCGCTTGGACCAATCAAGATAAGGGCCCTGCAAGCGTCTTCTAAAAGTTTCTAGAACTCAGATTTTAAATCAGCTCCCAGGGACTTAACGTGGAACCGTGTCATTGGCAATAGAAACACTTTCAGAAGCCGTGAAAAAGCCCACACAGTGCGACGCACTTTAGTAAGTTGTTGCAGTCAAACAGGGCCATATGAGAGAGAGAAATACTCTGTGAAAGTAAATGTTGCTGTATGTAAATGTTTAGTGTCAGTGTCAACAGTTATTTATGGGCCCAGTACCCATTTTCTCAAGTAATGGCAATTATTTGTGACAGTACTATCAGGTCGTTGCTTCCTGCTGCAAGGCTGCTGTGTGGAGTACCTGAACTTGGGACTGGATTTGATAGACCATGGCAAAGAATAGAGAAAGAAAAATACAGCATTCTGGATTAACAGGCCAAGGGAGCAACTAATGAAGATATTTCACCACCATGTGAACTCTATAATGTCCAGGGAACTACACAAGCCAACGCTCTACCAAAGTTAAATTTTGTTTTAACCAACAGCTCATTAAACTGACCTCCAGTCAGTCTGAAGTCAAGCATTTTCCGCACAACACTGGTGATTTGTTTCATGGACATAATCCAGCGGCTGTGTCTTCTTGTCTGGTGGGACTTTGTCAGCGCACAGCAAAGCAACACCAGCGGGAGCATTTCAAGTTCAGTCCATGGCATAAAATGTTAAATCAATGCTACTGTATACACTATTGAAAGTAAACCGTCTTGTTGCCATGGAAGCTGTGGTGCTACTGGAGATACTTAGTAGTTTGATTTATTTTGTGGCTAGAATAAGACAACATGCAACTTTTGATCTGAATGTTACAGCAGTTACCATAAGACATCTTGATGCAGGACAGGCCTCCTGATTGAAAAATGTTACAGTTATTTGAAATAAAAAATATATGTTAGTAGAGCAGATCATATGCACATCTTAAACAGCTGACTTAACATCTCTTCCTGCTGCCAAATCCTCTATCAGGTGCCTTGCACACATCTTAAAAACATGAGTTTGCAACCCATCAGTGAATCGAAGCACATTCCAGCTCTGTGTTGAATCCCTGTTTATGTGATTAGGATTCACCAAACACAAAACAGTAAAAACCTTTACCACTGACATGCAGCAATGGACAGTGTCTCCAGTCACATAACAGGCACAGCCTATTAGACATGTCTTTCTCACTCGCTAATAGGCCTATTGCCAACCATGTCGGTGTCCATTATATGCTCAGAGCAGAAATGTGTCCTAATTTGTCTCAGCCCGGGCGTCAGAACCTCATTAGTCTCCCATGGAGATTGTGCAAGGGCACTGAATGACCTGGCTATGGTGAAAATGTCTTTTTCTTATGTTTGCCTTTTTTGTTGTTGTTGCTGCACTGAACAATTTAAAGTGTAGGGAGACAGGAGAGACACAGAGACAGAGACAGAGAGTGAGCAGGATGAAATGCGCTGAGTCACCAAGACACCCAACAGTCCAGGTATGTCTTGCAAGTTACTCCAAGATGTGCACTCCCAGCTTAGTTACCGTCTTACCCCTCAGTTGTACTCCTGAGTGAACATGTACCACAGACAGCTGTGCACACCACGGATGCACAGTAGTTGTCTTTGTACTACTTTCTGAAGTCTGCTTGGTGGACGCGCTCCACACATGCAAGTTGTCCCAAAGTTTGGGCTGTTTGTGGACAGGTCTGCATGGACCCACACCGACATGAGCAGTGACAAAATTTATGCCACGTGGACGCTACTCGCAGACACGTGAAGTTTAACACCGGCCTTACACCTCATCCCGTCTGAAAGGATAGCAAACAAATGGTGTGTTGCGACAGCTGATGCTCTCTACACTCCAAACATCAAGTCTGTGTGTCATCTCTGAATATCCAGCTCCACTTGTCTTGCTGGAGGAGAGTGTGGAACAAGCAGCACGATGCATCAAAAACACCTGGCATCCGCTGATGCTTTGTGGAAATTATAACATTTTTATCACAAAACATAACAAATTCATAGTTACAAATTTATAACAAATTACTGATTATGACGGGAGTGATCTGTTTTTTTTGACACTTGCATTGCAGTTAGGACAAGGTGCAAGATGACTTTATCTCATAAACTCATAAAACTAGAGAGCAGCACTACATAGAGCGCATACCTCTGCCAACACCATGCAGTTATCAATATATGGCAGTTGCACATGATGGATAATCACCAAAAGTTAACCACACACACTACCACACTCCCCTTTGGCCAATCAGTGTGAATCTGTGTTTCCTCACCTCATGAAAAAACATTTCCACTAAGTTTCATGATGTTGCATGAATCCGCTCAAGTGTGTCTGTCTGCAGCCTGCAACTCGCACAACACACACACCCACAGTGCAGCACACACCCTCATCAGTCCAGCAAACGCCAACGCCAGATCAAGAAGCACCCACCCCACTGAGGGTAAGGTTGGGAGTGGGCGTGCCTTGTGTGGGTACTGCATCCTGCAGCTGGATCCAACGTGAAGCCAGACTCACTGGCACGCCCCACTCTGACCAATCAGCGTGAAAAAGGCAGTCAGTTCTTCCCTGGCCCATGATCAACCTTTCCACCTAGTTTGATGCAAATCTGTTCATAACCCTTTAACAGAATGGGGCAAAAACACAATCCCTGTCCAACTCCTCTGGTGAAGGTAATTATACAGCAAGAATTTCATCACCATGTTCACAGTCACAGTCAAAAAACGAGTGAAAAAGCAGAGCGGGTATAATAAATGGCATGTTGGTTGGGGGTCAGCACTCTGGCTTAATATTTTAGCTGATAAATTACTGGGTCATCGTTTCCTGATGTGTGAGCCTATGATGCAGGTATACAAGCACACGCACAAGATCATTTTACAGCTTGCAGTATTAAAGTGGGATTTCTCAGCCTCAGGCTACGAGTGTAGGTTTCCATGTAAATGCAGAGGGAGCTAATTCTCTCTGGACTTTTAAAAGCTAATTTGGGTTTTTGCTTGTTATTATACATATTTTTTATTTCATTCCCATACCTTTTGTTGCTCCCCATTGCATGATCATACATCTTTTTTTACTGTATTTTCTTTTTTACGCTTTTCAGAGATGTAACCATTGCGACCTTGAAATAAGTTTTCAGATTGTTTTCCTTTATCTACAAGCAGGATTTGAATTAGGTTTCTGCAGGCAGTGCCCTGACTGAACAGTGGATGCTGTCTAAAGACTTTGATAGTGCCTTGGGCTTTCTGTATGGCAGTCAACAAGGCATCAATGATGGGTGTTAGTTGCAGAAATGGAGACAGATGGTTTTTTTGTGTGGTTGGTAATGTTCAAGGAGAGCTGCACATACAGAATAATTAAATATTAAAACGGAGTAAATGACACACTACACATGAAAGAAGACACTAAGTTTCCTCTATTCAGGCCTTCTTCCTTTATTAGGTCTTACATTTATATTGAAATTGCATCAATGTACTGAATTAAATTAACCCTTAAAGACATAACTGAAATACACCTGCATTTATCCCTCAGGAATGTATAGCATGTGATTGGTACTATATCTTTTACTAATTACAAAGCCTCAAAAGTAAACTTTGCTGCCCAGGAAACTTTAAAATTTCATTAGATTAGATTAGATAGATTAGATTGATACTTTATTCATCCCGAAGGAAATTCACATTTTCCAGCAGTATGACATAGGCCGCTACAGGAAAGGTCAGAGTCACCAAAACAGACAGGATTCTCTGCAGCGCATGAACGTGCTCGCTAAATTTCATGGCAATCGGCTTAACAGATTTTGAGATACTGTATGTGGCCTTGGAGTAAAATAGTGGACATATGGATGGACGGACAGACAGATGGACCTTTATGTGCCACTTGCAAATTGTTCTGGTCCAGTCACTAGTCACTGGTCATCCCCATTGCATTCTTCATAGGCTGCGTTCAGATGCCTGTCACAAACTATGTAAATCTATGAAAACTAAGCAATTAACTCGATATCTTTCAAATTTAATAAACAAACAAATAAACAAATAAATAAATAAAATAAATTCCAAAACACCAAAACCTGAAAAACAACAAGAAATGAAGTAAATTTTGTTAAGAGGACAAAATGAAGCATTTCAAAAATTTAAAAAACGCCTCTCTCCTGGTCATTCCATCCCCATCATGTTTGAAAGGACGGCTCCATCCCGGGTTTTTGAGTCCACAGTGATAAATTAGTGTGCAAATGGCTCACTTAACGGCACACATGGGAGACAGCAGAGCAGGTGCAATGCCCTGATTTGATTTCCCCGTCAACTGGCACATGTGGCATGTTTTGATATACGAAGACACATCCTGTGTTTTTAGGCTGGCCAGGAGAAGTGTTTCGGGACACTGTGGCAAGTTTTCCTCACACCTAAATGCCTGCCCTCATCATGTGCGAGCCCCGGCAGCTCAGAGTGAAACTTATCGGACGCTGCAAGTTGGAAAACAACATCTCAGTCCTCGTGATTGTGGAGGGAATAACCGCAAGCAGCAGTCTTGGCCTCAGCGGCAGACAACACCTGACCAAACATGTGTTTGAGTGAAGGATCATTATGCTGTTCTCTTGCCAGATCATCTCGGGACACAGACAGTGGAAAATCTGGCAGAGACAGACTGCCATCATCTTCAGCAGAGCAGCTCATTGCCTGTGTCATTACACAAGCTGAAATGAAATGAAATGAGAAGTTCGGACACTGTCATTAGGATCAAAAGGAGAAGATGGAGAAGAGGTGACCACAGGCAGGGGACCCAGATTAAGACCCAGGCACAATTTGCCCAATCTGGGTGAGAGCACCTCAACCTTTAAGAGGTTCATGGAGCACAGGTGTGTCAGCTTCATTCCTCTTCCTGTTGCCACTCCTGTGCACATGCCCTCTGCACTGTAAAAAAAAAAAACACAAAAGATTTGATCAATGAGTCATGGCAACTTCTTTCTTTCATTTACTTCACTTATCAAGATCACTTATGAAAATTTAGTTGAATTTTAGGAGTTTTTGGTATTCCAACTCAGGTTTATAATGCACAGTGCAAATAGTCATGGAAATCTGGTCCTGAAGCATGTCTTCATCTATCTACAAGATAGGCCTAAACTAAGGATGAAAATAACAAGGATTTAAGGTTTTTGTATGTTGAGGGTATCTTAACTTGAAATTGTTAGTTGAAATAGCGTGGAATCAGTTTTAAATAACAAATGACCATTAGCTAAACAACTTGTATAACTTAACTTTTTTAGTTGAAAAAAGACTTATCTTCTAGTTGAGTTAGCTCAGGCGTTTATGTGGTGGCACTAATCCAGTCGTGCAGGAGTGAGTATAGTGAATGCAGCCTGGGCCTGACTCCTCTCTTGTTCCAGCCCCTAATCAGAGCCAGGCAGTATAAGGCACCTGCAGGCCTTTGTTCTCTCCCTCCTGCCTCATGCCCTGTCCCTGCTGTGGCTGCAAGTGTTTGCTTGCACCAGGTATGTGCCAAGGGTAGAGTTTTCGTGGATAATTATACCTGTATTGTCACTCTAGTTTTGTTTAGCATGTGTGATGTGTTGGCTGGCCAGGTACAAGGTGAATTCCCTCCTGCACCCATTAAAGTCCAGACCTTGAGGTGGTGAGTAGGGCACCTCCTCACAGTTTTAGAAAGCAGTAAAAGTGAACTGTTAATTGCGGTTTCCCCTTTTTCCAGGTCCTCCTGCCCCTTTAACCGCTGCTGCTTTGTCCTTTTTTTTTATTTCCTTTTATTTCCCGTTTTGCTTTGCCTTTATTTGCCCATTTATTTTGCAGCTGGGATACTTGGTTATTCATTTGTTTGGTTTTTGAATGATTTTGTGAGTTTTGTTTCAGGAGTGGAGAGCCATGAGTGAGAGGCTAGGCACCCGCGGTGAGGTCCCTTCACTTTTGCGTGTGAATAGTTGCACTGGGACACCACAGACTGCACCATTTTTGTTTGAGGATTGCTTTGTTTGCTGTGCCCACTGTGGTGAGTAGTGGTAGCACCCCTGGGCACCCCTCTGTGTGGTCTGCCTCTCAACCAGTGGCCTCTGCTCAGTTCTTTATCTTTAGTTTTGCTTAAGTTGGGCTGAATTTTAACTTTTGCAATTGTTCTTAGAATTTATATCCAGGCCTTTTCTTAGTGTAAGATTTTATCAACTGAGTTGTGGTGACTTAATATTCTTTTTCAGCAGTTCCTGCCCCTGCTTTTTGCTTTGACTATCTTGCTTATTTTCAATAAATTCATTCTTAAATTGTGACTACTTGCCTCTGACATTCCCCAGGTGGCGTTGTCTGGATTACTTTCTATTTTTTTCCTTATTGTCATTAACTTAATACAATCCAAACCTACCCCCCACCCTCGCCACATTTAAATCAGCAAATGAACTTTCATTTAAGTTGAACCACATTATTTACAGTGTTAAGCCAAACAAAGTTTTAATTAGGATTATGTAAATGTTAGGGTCATGTAGGGGTGCATTTGTACTACAGTGACTGAATTAAAAAATATTGGTCTGCCAACAATTGTTTCTTTTCTCAAGGGTCACAATAGTCAAGGAGTAGTGGCAGTGACAAGGTAGGACAATGTCATTTTGCCATTGAGCTGTACTGTGGTGATGAACGTGCTGTGTTCATTTCACAGGCAAAGTGCTGGTTGCCATTCATTTTACATTGTGTTGCTTTAGTGGACTGAATAGTGTTTTCAGTGTTATCTTTTTAATGCTACGACTGGAGTTGGCCCCCAGTCATGAAGTGGGACATCGCTTGTTTTTCTGTGGCCGTGGTAGTAGCTTGGGTGTTTTTCTGCCGCAAGATGCCTCAACTTTCAACTTCTCACAGAATTTATGTTGGTGAGCCTGCTCGTAATAAACCAGCCTGTTGAAGGCACTTTGACCCACATTGATTGGCTTTGTTATTGAAGTTTACCTATTTTTATATCAAAGCCTAGACAGAG
>OMLB01044206.1:0-12168 GCA_900302555.1 Myripristis jacobus | reverse complement strand
CCCAAAATACTCCCACACCACCAAGTGCACAGAAAAAAATCTAATTCAATTCAATTCCATTTTATACTAGATAGGAGTTTGAGCCCAACTTTCATTTTCATTTTATAGACATAAGTCATATAAACTGAAACCCTTGACTGCGACAATGTGCATTTAAAAATTAGTTCAACAGTAAGAGCAATTCTTTAAGATCTGAATGTTGCACAAATTTTAACACAATGGGCTCTAGTTTCCCGGCGCAGCGCAGGGGGCGCAGTGAGGCGCACCCCGCGCAGAGCTAGTTTGGACCAGCGCAGCGTGCGGGGCGCACAGAGGTGCGCCAAGATGGGAGTGGCGGCGTAGCAAGGGGAGGTGCGGGGAGGTTTCGTGCGCCCAAAGAGCAGGGTGGCGCAGTGAGGCGCACCCCACGCCGAGCTAGTTTCCCAGACCGAGGTGCGCCGAGATGGGAGTGGCGGTGTAGCAAGGGGAGGTATCGACAGATTTAGCCTGGCGCAGTGACAGTTTCGTGCCAAAAGGCTTCGCCGAGGTGCGCCAAAATCTCGCCATCTGAAACCACGTCTACTTTCAGCGCAAGGCGCAGCGGACCCGGCGTAGTGACAGTTTGGTATCACCGAAACCTCACAATCAGCACAAACGGTGCCAATCTCCTTTGATCTGACATCAGCTGTGACGGGACAGTTGATATGGAGATATATGTATGTGCTGATTGTGATCGTAGCATTGAATAGTGTTTTTTGTCGGTATTTATTGCATTGTTCATGTGCCTGACATTCCGGAAGCCTGCCTGTGAGGTTTTGGTGACGTGTGCGCACTGCTCGCCGGTCTCCGCTCCGCGCCGGTCTCCTGGGCTCATTTGATTGGTCAAAGTGAATCAGCTGTGTCAAACCCACTCCACGCCTTCTCTCCTCCCTTGCGCTGGTAGGAGGACCACTTGCGCCAAGGCGCACGCCGTGCCAAACTTGCAAAATCCACTTGGCCACACCCAGCACGCCTGGCACAACTGCGCCAGACGCGCAACTGCGCCAAACGCGCAGCTGCACCGGTCTGCGAAACTAGAGCCCCAGGTGTGAATGTTTTGCATGCGGAAACTAACCCAAACCTTCCCATATTGAGAAGTTTGCTTGCTCACACGTTGACCAGCATTAGCTTGTAAGACCTCAATTTGATTGCTGCATTAGCAACAGCTCGCTGACCGCATGTGGCTTTGGTGTGGCCATGAACATAGTTTCTGTCTTTTCTGCGTCAAATGTAAATCAGGAGGTTTTGAAAAAAAAAAAATGTGGAACTGAAACAGGCATTCAGATAAGGTTCGCTTTTTTTCCACTCAGTATGAGACCACCAGCATTGACTCTTCCTATCTGGTGGACATAGGGTGCCAAAATGACATGCTCGAACCAGTTAGCAACAGGCTTTTTGAGAGCTGATGCACATTTGGTTGCACTGATTGGCATGGATTGTTTTCCGGTGGCTTTTCAAGGATGACACATTGCACTCTGTTTCCATTGCTCCTTATGTGCACCGTCCATTCTTGTCATTGCACCAGCCTTACTGTCCTTGTAATAACACTCCATGGACACAGAAAAACCTTTTTTTTTTTTTTAATTCAAAACTGTCCAACTTGTAAAGATTATACATAACCTTGCTATACATTGAGAGAGAAGTGGAGAAAAAATCTGCAAGATGTTGTCATACATGTTGCCTAGAAACATACCGTGGATAGCTCAAGTCCTCCGTCACCAAACCTCTGGCACAAGATGTTCCAGGTCATGCACATGTGCTCCCCGTGTCTGCTGATGCCCTGGGACGGAGGGTAGAGCTAGGAGAGACTCCCATCGCTTCAGCTTGCAGATGGTCGCATCAGATGAAAGTTTAACATTCAGTATATTAAAAAGCCAATACTGTTAAAGTGTTAGTTTAACAAAGAAATAGGTTATGTTTTATGAAAGGCAGAGATTGCTTGTGGGTAAAAAGGCATGATAAAAAAGAAGGCATGATAATAGTAATGTGGCATCAAACTATGATTTGCTCATCTTTATTAAACCGCTATGTTCAGTACTTGATTCTGAATAGTCAGCCAGGGCATTCTGTTACTTCTGAACAGCAGACTGTTGTCAAATGAGGCGTTCTGTATATCCAGCTGAGTGGCATGATGTATATATAATGCAGACCTTAAAATAGCATCCTCATATCAGCCCCCATGTTAAGTAAGGGATAATCCACGACAAGGTGGTTATCTAAAGATAATAGCCTCGACGGAGGAGCCCCCCTCTGCTTTCGTCATTATTTATCGATAACGGACCACCTCATTGTGGATTATCCCTTACTTAACGGTGGGATGCAGCTGATATAAGTATGCTATTTTCCACATGATCCTGCGTTATTTATATCATACCGCTCAGTTGGATATATCAGAGCTGTCAGAAAACGATGATACTCCTGGTTGTGGCATCGGATGTTGACATGGACAAAGATGGTACTTACTGTACTTGCAGAAAGACAACAGAAAAAAAAACAAAAAACAAAAACATAGCAATGACTTCCAAACATGAGTGAACAAACCACAGTGAATTGCAAAGTGTATATAAATATCAAGCCGCGTTCATAATACAACCACTAGGATTGTTACATGCGCCACCGTATTTTGATGTTTTCACCTGAGTTTGTTTGTTTGTTGGTTTATGTCTTAGCAAGATAATTCAAGAACTAATGCAGGGATTTGGATGAAACTGGAAAATAAGGGAAGGAAATGAGCTGATTAGTTTTTGAAGTATCTTGGTAAAAGGTCAAAATTAAGGCCACCCAAGGTCACAATTCACACTTTGTGCAGGATCTCTGGAGCCAAGTATTAAAGAAAGATGCAGCCAGGTGGCTTATGTGGATTATGTTTTATTCATTTATTTATTTATTTATTTTTTGTGAAAGTCATGGCACAGTGGCAGCGGCACATGTGTTAATATCGAACAAAGAAACTAATGTTAGCCTAGTCAATGAGAGTAAGTCCATACAAATAAAATTTGAAGCATTCTTCTACATGAACCTATTTGTATTAATTCATATGGATATTAGCTGATATTATCATACTGTGTATTATAGGTAAATATACTCATATTAAAGGGAACATTTTAAAACATGCTTTTCTCATTTAAAGGATGATTTTGTCAGTTTCAGTCTCAGATATGCAAAAGATATACAAATAAAACCTCCCTATAAATCATAAGAATCCACGTGACAACTGTTTATATGTCATTATTTTAATTCAAGTATTTTGTAATTCATTCTCGTCTGAGTCTTTGTTTATTTACATATTCATCTTTCTGCCTCGCACTAATTAGTGTAGCCTTTTTTCTCCCTTTTATGTACGGTAGGCCTATTTGTTATAGTGTGGGATTAAGATTGATCTTTCTAATTGGTTTCTTATATTTTATCATCAATATGTCAAGGTATTGCCAGATGGACTGTTTTTAAATGTTCATTTAGATAGTATCCCTATTAAACAAATGTCAAAGCTCAATCTGTCATATTGGGTTCCTTTTTAGTTAGATATAGAGTTTTCAGCTCAGTAAATCCAAAAAGAAAAATTGCTATGCATGCCACGATGTGTGGTAATATAGGAGACAGCGCATGCACAGATCGCCGAAAGCGCTAATGCAGAGTCTCCTCTCCTGCTGTGCAGTAACACTGCAAACTGTTCTGAAGAATTCCTCATGGTGGCTGAGTAATAACGCATCAGTGGAACATCAAGTATCCAAAAATTGGATATCATTTCAGTTATAGGATTATGGTAGTTATGCTAGCTTTGGTTAAATTCAGTTGTTTCTATTCTTGGCGTATCAAGAGGCTTTTTACAAGTATATCCTTGGCCTAGTCGTCTTGGCCCCTTTCTCCCTCCCTCTCTCTCTCTCTCTCCCTCTCTCTGTCTGTCTCTTTCTCTCTCACCCTCTATCTCTGTCTCTCGACCCTAACAATTGTGCTAAATACTTATTTTATTAACTTTTTAAGAAGGGGTGAATGCAGAGAGGAGGGAGGGGGGGTGTTAGGAGCTGGTGGAAAAAGAAAGAATCCCGGGTGTTAAGGACTGATCCATACAGTTGGATTCACCGTCACAGCATTCCCATCTGAAGAGAAACTTGCCTGCACGCGGCCGGGAAGCGGATCTGACACTCTGAAATCGGCTCAGGGATGCTCTTACTGAATTCCCGCACATTAACGCCTTTACAGCGTATACACACACACGCACACACACACACACACAAACACACACATGTGCAAGCACATATGCATGCAAACACACACGTGCACTTCTGAGCACCTCATCCCTTGCTAATTCCCCTCTTCTCCTCCCTCTTTCGTCTCCTCTCCTCCCTCATCTTCCCTTCGCACGCTGCCAAGCTAAGCCCAGAGCAGTTAAATAATCACTAAGGCTTCCAGCTGGCAGAATATTCTGCTGTTTCTCTGAGAGGAGGGAATATAGCAGGGATGGCAGGACACAACAGTTGCAAGCCAATATGTATTGATATTATGCTGACAAAATGTGTTTGTGTGTGTGTGTGTGCTTGTGAGTGGAGAATTGCTGGTGAGACATACTTCAATGGCAGGGCCCATTTTATCTGCAGGGCCTTTTTATTAAGTTTCAAGGCTTACTTGGACCGCTAAAGAGATAATTCCACCAGCACAATCGGACACCATGGACATAATTACGATTTCCACTAAGTGGTGGCAACAAGGAAAAGCGAATTTCATCCCAATAAGTCTCAGTTATATCGATCTGGTGTGCGTTTGTGTGTGTGTGTGTGTGTGTGTGTGTGTGTGTCCATGTGCATGTATGTGTGCTTGGATTTTCGAATGCTTTTTTGTTGCTACGGTTGTTTGTCACCGTGTATGTGTGAAAGACGGAGGGGAAAAAAGAAAACACTGAACTTGAACTCTTCAAAATTATCTCCTCACTCTGATGTAATCATGTGCAACTTTCCACTCCTACATTCCCTTTATACCAACATCAGGTCAAATATTAGGTCGATCAGGGCACGCTGCAATGCGGCACAGCACAATTTACAAACCAAAATGTTGATTATCGGTCAGGCGTGCACCGCTAACCTCATAATTTACCCTGAAGTGTATAATAACTGTAAATGAGCAAACAATGTACAAGCCAGCCAGTGTTGTAATTTTGTGTTTCAAAGCCGGGCCGGCAAGTTATTTTCCACAAAAGCATCCCATCGGAGCTTGATGGCTATCTGCCATTGACAGCAACCGAAGCAAGAAAAGCTTAAAGCCATGCTCTTGAGTTTGGACTCACACAAACACCCAGGGACACACACACACACACACACACACACACACACACAGAGTTAGAAATATGCTACTTCAACATTTCGTCTAGTTGAACACATTTTCCATCTATAGGTAGCTAAATACAATATTGGCCCCTGGGTCATTTCTGTGTATACCAGTATATCAAAGCAGTCCATCCCACTGGATTTCTCAGTATGGCCAGTGGGGCCTCTCTCTCTCTCTCCTTCTCTCTCTCTCTCTCTCGCTCACATACTCACACACCCACACACATACTGCGGTGCCATCGGTGCCATCTCCAGTTTTGTTATTTATATTTGATGCTCAGTTGCCATCATGTGATCGTCAGCCTGGGTGATGTGTCAGTAACTTGATCTTTCTTGCCTTTGCTGCACATATGCAGAAATGCCCTACGGGGCCCCATTCTTTTAAAGGGAGATTCCACCCTGAAACACACAAACGAGGTTTCAAAACGGGGTCTGGTGACTTCCAGTGTGTCTCCAGTGGCTCTCTGTTGATTTTAAATTTGCAGTTCTGTTTATTTTTTTTTCCATTGGTGAACTCACCAAACGCAATGGACAGATGCAAGAAATAACTGTGCTCTCCATCTTCAATGCTGCATTTCTCTCTGTAAATGTGTTAATATGGATGCAAACTGGTGACACTTCTGGTTTAGATCATTGTTGTTTTTTTTTTCTTCTTACCCAAGTGCATTGTAGTTGTGCTGAAAATATCTCCCAGTGACATGAGTGGATTTTTGCCTTGCAGCCTCTGAATAATAATAAAAAAATACAATATTTTACAACAAAATGGCACCAGAACCACGTCGTGGATCACCAGTCCAAGAGTTTAAATAGTGGTGATGTGTTTTAGGCTGGAATTCTCCTTTGAGGTGTTGCTCCTCACCATAACTATAAGTGTTGCTACTTAATTAGCAGTCAAGGTAGGAGGTGGTAAGTCAGTCAATCATACAATCAGTCGACCATTTAGAGTGTCAGTCAGTCTGTCAGTCAGTCATTCCCTCTGTCAAATTATCAACTCGTGTAATTACTCCCACTCTTCCTCTATCTCTCTCTCTCTTTCCTCTATCAATCTCTCTCTCATTCCCCCTACCCCCTACAAATGCTCGCACACAGACACGCACACACACACACACACACAGGGTGTAACAAGCAGCAGGGATTTTTGATGGCAGCTATTTTTAGCGGGTTGTATCTCGGTGGGTTTGGTAATTTTCTCTCCTCAGTAACAGTTACCATGCAGACACTGTTGTTATGAGGAACAGTCCGAGGCGGCCAATCATCTGCCTCCCTGCATGATGGATGGGCAGACAAGGCACTTGGCATGTTGGGGTGAGAGAGAGAGCGAGAGACAGAGAGACTGAGAGCAAGGGAGAGAGTGAGGGACAGAGGACAGAGCAGGAAGAGGCCTTTTGGTGTTTGTGTGTCCATTACACGCGTGCAGATTATTTTCTTCTGTGCCTGTCTATGCTAATACTTTATATGTGAACAGTAGCATGTACGAGCATGTATATATAATGAACACAGGCACAATAATACATAATAGGCATTCAAGGCTGTGGGCTATTCATCATTTGCATCAAAAGATCTATCAGATACCAGAGCGCTGAAACAGATACATTTATGCAACAGTTTCAAACTTGTATTACCATCGCATTTACATAACTACAACTACATATGGACTGCTCAGTGCTCAGTGATATAGTGGTTAATAATAAAGACACTTACATCTGCACAGCACTTTTTTTTTTTTTTTTTTGCCACGCACATGTAGTAAATGTTGAAAAGCGCTGCAAAATAAGAGGAACAAAACAAAACAGTCAGCTATAATTTAGGCAATACTTGTGCTGCTGACTCCATTAATGCTTGTTAAGGCTGACGGTGCGAAATTTCAGAAACTATATTGGACTCTCAGCAAACAAAATGAGTAATATTAATAAGAGGGGGGAAAAAAATAAAGCAGAGGAAAAACAGCTTTATAAAAATAAGTTCTCAGAGGATGATGTTGCTCCCTAAGTTCCTGCAGGTAAATTTCGAGATTTACTAAGGTTGCAACTGTAACTAATATTGTAACTAATCTCATGGCTCGTGGCATAATTTTATGCAGATCCTCTCGTCTCACCTAGGACTGAGTTAGCACCAATTATGTGGTGGGAATGATGTTTTAGAGCCTGAGCCATCGCTGCGTTACAGATTGGAACAGTGGCACATGTCCTCCCTGTATTCCCTCTCCCATGGACGCTGAAATGGATTTGTTGTGTAAGGTAAGGTAAACTTTTGATAGACATATGGAGGTGGTGGAGGGTTGGTGGGGAGGGTATAAAGAAAAAAAAAGAACAGAAAATCAAAAAGAGAAACTGGGAAGGAAAGTGAGTCCAGAGGGGGAAAAAAAGAAAATATTCGAAGGTGTTGTACAGTAATAGAGGACAGCTAGTGAGCTCCCCGCTGTTGTCACAATGAGAGAGGAGGGTGACAGGCACGATCAGGACATACTGTAAGAGAGAAGAAAGAATGACAAGTCCAAGCAAGCTAAGATGGAGGAGAAGGCCATTATAGAGCTCGCACTGTTCATACTTTGTTCCTTGGCTCCTTTGCTCTGTTTTTAACTCTGGCGTATACTTTCCCAGCTGGAGAAAATCTACTGAGTGAGCCTCCAGCGTCGTACAGGTTGAAATCAGCGGGATGTCACTCCCTGGTCTTTAGCCGTTTTCTTTTACTCACTCATTCATTTCAAACATCCATTTATTCCAATTCAGAGAAGGAGGAGGGGTGGAGACGATCCAAGCATGTGTTTGGTGGAGGACAAGGAGAAACCGTGAACAGGTTGCCAGTCCATCATACGGCTAACACAGAGAGACAGAAATTCTCACCTAAGTGCATGTGACAGTTTATTGGGTTGCAGTGCTACAAACAAAGGTAGGAAAGAGATGTCAACAGGCGCCAGCCGTCAGAGCCTTTTGCTTGTGACTCAAGGTCACCTCTCTTTTCCAAAGAAGAGAAAATGAATATGAATCTTGAAGGGGAGTAGTGCTAAATTTGCAATAAAATTACTATTATTAATTCCTTGCAATTTGTTCTGTGTTAGGGAACAACTCAAGCATTGCAAATAATAACTTGTCTTTTCTCCTAATAGATGATCCCATTGGAACCGGCGCCATTAATCAATACATGTTACAGGGGTTGGACATTGCTGCAAACATATTGACAGCTTGCACCTTATCAGCGCACATGCAGCACACAGCTCACATGCCGTGAAAATGGATGGTACATATCACACATGGTTTATTACTAGCACCACTAGCAGTAGAGACCGATTCGATACATGGCAATGTCACTTGGTCCTTCTGCTGGTGTGGTGCACCTCTGCTGGGAAGCACCTTCATGATGAATGACAAATGGCAAACAGCAACACGTGGGCATGGACGGAGTGAGAGAAGCGCTAAGACATATTGCTGCTTAGAATATTCCCATAGTTTCTTTGTGGTGTTTGCGTCGTCACTCAGTGTCATGGCTGCTGCTGAAAATACAACCAACTCATCCTGCTGCCGCTGTAAGAAAAAATTCAAGGGGAGCATAGTTTTGTTAATTGTACCGCAGTGAATCAACAAGTATGACTTTCCTCTCAGCAAAAAAACCCCATAAAAACACTGTAGTAATATGGCAGTGATCAAACCATCAGATACTCATGCTGCTAAAAACACATTTATTTTAGTGTTGTTGCAGAGGGACAGTTGCTTTCCTGTTCTGAGCCAGCATTTAGCCTATTGAACATATTTACTACTCCACTGCCACTCGCTGAAGAGCTGCAGCAGCCCAAAACTGTGCGTTAGGAGCGAGCTCAAGCAGAAAACATGACGGAGGGTTTTCAATAATGAGATCGCTTCACTGAAGTTTTGCAGAGTTCTAAAGTTTTGCTCAAAGCTGACCCAGCTTCTCTCTCCATCGCATCAGGGGTTCCCTGGAAAAGTAAGGCGAGCACGGTATTTGAATAATGTAGCTGTTTTGAGAAGAACTGATTCTGGTGTGAACATCGTCTTACCACCACAAACTTAGTATGTAGGAACATTACCAGCGAAACTGGCCTCCAAACAAGGAAACTCAGAGTGAAAAGATGTGGACTCCTCACACCGAATTGAAATTTGCTCCCAAATTTTAACATAAACTGGTCAGATTCCATAAGGATCTTCATCAGGCACCTGAGCATCTATATTCATTGTGCATGCTCTATCTTTTTTGTCGTTTAATGCCACTAACACACTCATTTGACAGCATGTACAGCCACTTTTCTAGCAGGGCTGTTGGACTCCATAGTAGTATAGGAGTATATTAGAGAAACATTATGTTATCTTGTTTGAGAAATAACAATTAAAAGCAACAAGCACAATAGCGGTTTGGCTGCAGCTATAGAGGACGGGTGAAGCTGTGAAGAACTAATTGGGACGGATAGAGAATGTGACTTGGACAGAAGCTAGAACGGTGTCCTGGGGATACATAGTGAAATTTCTGGTCAAATCCCAATTGCATTGTGGTAATATAAAGCTCATTTGGACGTAACAGTTCAGATTAACATTAATGAATCCGCAAAGTCAAAGTCCCACTACTTGTCACAGACTGTAATTTGGTATGACAGGTCAGTCTTGATTCTCTGTTTTTTTTAAGTCTTGAGAGAAAATTATTCACAAATACCAAATGAACTGTATTAGGTCACATGAAAAACACAGTGTTCGGATTTCGATGTCTATTATTTATCACCAAGGCCACAGGTATTCAGTCTGAGCCCGGCAAGAAACACAAAGAAAATGGCTTAAATAGAATACACCACTGTATTACGCACAGATTTGCTTTTAAAATTTAAAAAAAAAATGATGAGAAGAAGAAGTAGAAGAAGAAGAGGAAGCAGAAGCAGAAGAAGAAGAAGAAGAAGAAGAAATATCCATCACAAAAGAGTTAAAGTCTTCATATCCGTCACTCTAACTTGTCCCAAACCATGGACCTGTCTATTGTTTTTGTAAGACAGATCTGTTTATCCATTATTATTATTATTATTGTGGGGGTGGGGGAGTCTTGTTGCCATGCAACCCCCGGAGACCTTTTGAAATTTCAGCGACTCTTTAATCGACTTGAACTCATAACTTTTCAGAGCACAATAGCGTTCCTTTCAGCACTCCAGCGGTCCAGAACAACCTTCACAACGTCAGCTGTGAAAAAAAAATCCTTTTTTCCTCTTTTCTCTATCTATGTACAATGCACAACTTCAGCACCTCAATACATAACTGGCTTGAAAAAGGAACAGACTATGAGGTTATTGATGGCGCTGTCAGATTGTTCTCATCAAAAATTTACTCTCCTACTCACTCAGCCTCATTGGCATTATAGTGATGGGATGCCTGCATAATTCACCTCCCTCCTAGAAATGAGCAAAATAATAATCCTCCACACAACTGTGCTGGAAAAACAATAAACACCTCTCAACCTACAACTTATAATACACATTCAAACACTATTTATATGCATATATGCATGAAAAAGTTGTGTGCACAAAGATGTATCATCACATGTGCAAATCTAGAAATGTAATGGGGAAACATGGATGTTATTGTAATATTTCCACCAATTAAATGAAAAACCAAATCTCCTCAGGGGTTAAATTTTTGTGCTCTGTTGATGGTATCAAGATTTTTTTGAAGTCATCACATCAGGGAGCAGCACACTTGTAGACAGTCGCCAATGAACCAGAGGAAATCCTTTGAATAGCACAGTGAATTTCTCTGTGAGTTTAACTCCTTTCAACTCTCAGTGCACAAAAAACTCCCTTTCAGTTCTCCACGGTGTATAAAACTATAAGTACCCCGACTTGATAGGGATTTCAACGTGAAAAAAGGAAAATATTTGAAAAAAGCCATTTCACACAGGAATTTGCGAAACTATTTGGACTGGCCATGCTGTCTTTTGATTTGATTTGATTTGATTTGATTAAACTTGTATTTTTTTTTTTATTTTAACCTTGTACCAAGTCCCAAAACCACAATTTACCTAGCCTTCCTGGGATCCTCAGACCTGGGCCTGGAGTTATCAAGCCTCTCAGAATTACTCAAAGGAATATTACTGAATATATTCTCATGACTAAAATAAGAATAAAGAGTTAGTTAAGATGCATCAAAAAATGTATGGTGCAGGGTAAGGGACAAAATAAAGACTACTGAGAAGTCAGAGGAGGCTATATTCTTGCCGAAGGCAGCTACTGATCTAGCCAATGAGAAGCCAGCGCTGGTAACTGAGAGGCTGAGAGGCAAACGCATGCATTTAACCCAGCAAGCCACTGGAAGCAGATTCCACCTCTCATCTTTGCTGACTGAGCTTTTATTGTGAAAAGTTCCACAATCTGTCAGTGATCATTTGCTCTCTGTTATGGCTGTGATTTAAAATGTAGTGACATAAAATACTCAAACATAAAAAGAAAAGAGCTGCTCCAGGAGCGAATATAATTTGTTACTTCCACCTCTGCCAACAACTATTTGTATATTTTTATCTGCAGAGGCATGCTTGGTAAATTCCCTTCATTTATGTAATCTCCTGACAGTGACGTGATGGCTTCTTTAGCAGTTTCCAAGGTTTTTTTTTTTTTTTTATAGTTTTGTATTTTTCATTAGTTGGTTAGTTTTTTAGATTTTTTTTTTTTTTTTGGGAATATGGGGTGTGTCGGGGTCAGGGTCTAGAGTAAACAAGACAGAATAGATATTACAAAACAAAGCCAGCACTTTGTGAAGGCAGCTGACTCCCAGTCATAGAGACATTCCACTCTCAATAAACATCAGCACCGACGCCCCCTCACGCTTGTTGTTCTCACATATTTGACCAA